>APFE031123749.1:19434-44437 GCA_000404065.3 Pinus taeda | reverse complement strand
ATAATCTCCAATAAACAAACCAATGTTTCAATACCAGCAATTAACAAAACAAACTACCTATGCCTTTCTGCCTTTGCCTTTAAAAAAAAAAAAATTTGCCCTTTGCACTTATATTACTTCGATGTCTTTATTGATTTAGAATTTGGTTGATTTTTTTGTTTTAAAAAATTCGCAATGCACGAAACTTCCATTATATACCAAATTCCACTCTAATATAAGATGCAAATAAAAGCCGAATTGCCATAAACTTTAATGACATTATACCTCCACCCCACCATATGCGTTCACCCATATAATATATTACCACCATATGCGTTCACCCATATAACATGTTAATCCACCATATGCGTTCACCCAAATAACATGTTAATACCATATGCGTTCACCCATGTTAATCCACCATATGCGTTCACCCATATAACATGTTAATACCATATGCGTTCACCCATATAACATGTTAATACCATATGCGTAAGGGTATAAAATATGTTTATAACTTAACAACCAAAAAAATGGCGGATGGGAGTAATATAAACGTTTATCTTATTGCCTTAATCCAAAACAACAAGACAAATACCGTGAAGCTTAGAACCAATTTGGCAGCGGCACTCACCCTTCGCTCCAAATGGAATTCACGCTGAAGATAACATTGAATGGACTCCCACGCAGCAATCCAAAAAACCATATGCAGTACTCCAGGTATATCAGCAATCGCTCTATTGTATATCAGCGGCTGCTTCACACCACGCCAGGGCAGGTCAATAGCTCCACGGCTCCACGACTCCGCGCAGGTATTACAGCGCTCAGCCAAAATGTATAACAACGCTCTGATCCGATCCACCAAGATGTTATATGCACCAGCGTCAACACCTCCAGGCAGCGATCCGATCCACTCCACGCACAAGTATACAACACCTCCAGGCAGTACGCAGGCGGACAGGTGTTCTTCAAACAGTAACCTTCCACACGCAGCGCTCCGCCTCCAGCAGTCAGACACACACCAGCACCTCCAACAAGCTCTGATACCAATTGTTGGATCAGGTGCACAGCAAATAAATTAAACACACAGCAGAAACAAGCACATAACACAGTATTTAACGTGGTTCACCCAACCAATCTGGGCTACGTCCACCAAACATAGGCATCAGGGATATATTAATCAAAATTTGAAGATTACATCAAGAAATCCTCACACACTCTTAGCAAATCATCCGAATGGTTGCCTGTTATATAGCCTAGAGAATCTAACAGCCTCATAACTCCCTCACATCAAATATAGGAGGCATTAACTCCCTCCCAACAACCTGGAGCTAATCTAGGAACTGAATCCCTATTGTTGTCATCCTTCAGAGATTTTTGCCTATTTGACTCAAACAGAAAATCTCAACAATGGATTCATCTAATTTAAACACAAAATAAGATCCCTTGTCTTATACATTCCCCCTATATATTTAATTCTTCCATGACATAACTTTCGACATTGAGGGAAGCATTTTTACCCTTAAAAAAGTTCACTTCATATACTAGCTACTATGTTTCCTCCCTTGCACTCAATCTTTCTCAGTTTCTAGGAATTCGACCTTGGTGCTGAAAAATGGTTCATGTGCTTTCTCTTCTATGTCTGAACGTGATTGAAAATAGAGATGCGTTAAAGCTTGAATACTCATGTGCTTCAATCTTTGTCACAAGTGTATTAAATTACTATTGTTCACTAATTTTTCCTTTTTTGAACTGTATGTCCCCCACATAAGGATTGGGATATCATCTATAGGGATGTGTGCCTTAACCTTTGTCACAAGTGTATTAAATCACTAGCATTGACTCATTTTTCCTTAAGGTGTCCCTATTCAACACTTTGTTATGCAGTAAGATCAAGCCCTCCTTTGCGCTTGCCTAAAAATTGTCATCATATATTGGATGTTGAAAATGGTTCAAATAATTGATGGAAAATTTAACAATAGAGTCCTCATATTTAAAAATTTGCAAATTCATACAATGCTATATTTCTTGGCGATATTAAGCCTCCTCATCATATTGAGGGTCATCATCACCATTTGGGACAATAATTTGAAAAATCCTGAGGTTGAGTTTCAGACTAGTTCTGTCATCTTTATCAACTCCAGGGTTATTATCAGATTATGTTATTCTTATAAGGACTATATAGTTAAATTTTCTATCAATGACTTGAACCATTTTCAACGTCTAATATAAAACCTAGAATTGTTTCAAAGGTAGGCTCCTTGGTGATCTCTTCTGAGTGTTGTGTGCTATCAGTTGAAAGTTGTTCTGCAGATGGTTTGGGTGCTTGAGACCGAGTCTTCATTTTTATCCTAGGAGGAGATTTCAACTTCTTAGTATGGGTACCCAAATTTACCAACACTCCTACTATCTCTTTGTCTACCTTCTCCATCTCCTTTACATCCTTGCCCTTCTTTCTCTTGGTTTCATTTGGACCATCCTTCTTCACACTGTTCTTTGGTGTAACTGCAGGTTTGATTACATGAGTATTCCCAATGTTTTGAATTCTTTCAAGAAATGAACAAGGTTTTGAGCAGGTTGAAATCCAATACACACATATCTATCTATCTATCTATATATATAGAATTTGACTTGTTTGATAAAAACTAGACTCATGCCATGCAAGGGCTCGTCCACTAAGGTAATTGGCCCTCCCCAAATTCACTCATCATCCACGAGCCAAGCGCATACAGTAAGCCAAGGGATGCATTTGATTTCAAATCGAGTCCCAATGAAGAATGAACGCTCAACCTACTAATGTTTCATGCAACTTGTGCCAACTTCAAAGCAAATTAGAAGTTCACTATCTGTTTAGGAGTTTCGATCTCATACATCCGCCCACTTTGCTAACACCATTGAATGACCATTCAAGGCAGGGACTTGCTGCTGCAATCCCCTTGTTAATACTGGTTTCTGTTATAGTATAATTCATAATGGTTATAGTTGTTCTCATTCTCCTTGAAAATAATTGTTCTTAGATCTCTTTCTAATTATTATTGTTATTATGGTTTTTTTAATTAACGGTTTATTATTATTAGCTTTATATTATTATTTCAATAGTGACATGGTTTACAAAATAGTCGATTAAAATATATTGACACTCTTTTCTGCAAGCATCTCCTTGCAAATTTTGTCCTTTGGATGGGCTAGGGATGTGTTAGGAGTGGATATATCGCTTTGTCTTTATGATTGACTCTACTATATTGATTCGATTCTAGCCCGTGATATAGATTCAAAACATATCTACAAAAAAAATTGCACACGAAGAAAGGGATGACCCTCTTGGCAAGCCTTCTCATCGATTGTTGATTTGCCACTTCTCCTTTTCCATTTTGCCGAAGTTAAATCTTATTTGGAAGGGGTTCGAAAGACATTTAGTGATTAAGTGTAGATTTAAACATTTATATATTTATTATCCTGCCGTTGGTAGGATAACACAATCGATATTGTGTGGACTCTTTATTAATTTACTTTTTGACCAAGATAAAATTAAAATACATAATGTTCACATTATAAAATATAAAGAATTTATTTTCTTAAATATATTAATTTTATTTATTAAATATTTGATTGGTTTATGTACTTTTCCTCTTATTTCGTAATGATGTTTGCAGTCCTTTGTACGACTTTGTAACAAAGATTTGAGTGGCGTCAGGAGGATTGAGGTTCATGGAAGTTCTTATTTCTACTTTTATTAGTCTATTAGTGTGCTTTGACGTGCGCTTTTTATAGTCCGATATAATACGCGTGGGCTGATGATTAGATAAAAAAAAAGCAGTTGTCTATAATGCGATTTTTTGAAAGCCTATCCGGTATGTTTTTCTGGTCAAAATCTGGCAGCAATTTATTGGAATCGCAAGTTTGATAGCTAGTTTCTGCACAATCAAAGCGTCCCAAGGGTTTTCAGGGTGCTGAATCCAAATATACAGTTAAAAAACCATTTAAACTGCAACAAATCAAGATTTAACTTCAATTTCTTCTGCCGCATTCCATCACCAAAATCTCCAAAAAATCGCATCATAAACAACTCCAAAAAAAATAACAGCGTGTTATATCGCTATCGGAGCGCATGTCAAAGCGCATTAATGGACTATTAGAGATCGAAATAGGAACTTCCTAGGTTCAGTATTTAATTTGAGTGGCGTCGGGAGGATTGAGGTTCAGTATTTAATATATATCGAACAATTCAGTACCACATCTGCCGTCACAGGGATCCACATCCCAACATTTCCTTACCTGTCACAAGGGAGTCGGAAAGAGGTATTTTGATGCAGTGAGGTTTTCTTCAACGTTAAAAGAAATTGGTTTTTAATTAGGGTGATAGGTGCCTTTCTAGGTAAGGCCAATATGTTAATTCTAATTTTATAATAAAATGATTATGATCGGGAATGAAAGATGTTTGATGAAGTTTTCAATAATAATTTGTTCAATCTCTAAATTCATAGATTAATTTTTTCAATAATAATGGTTTGAATTCTAATTGTTGAATATCTAAATTGGCAGATGAATAATTTCTTGAATCTTGCAATTAGTGAATGAAGTCTTTAATAATAGTTTTTTGTATTTTTAAATTTGTATTTAAATTTCTAGGTTCACCTAATATTACGGATAAGTATTTTGTTTGATGTTTGCGCCAATAAGATTGAGGCTCAGTGTTTAATATATATCGAACAATTTAGTCTTTTCGTTGAGCTACTCTACTTTATTTCCCTTCACTCCAGTAAACTAATTCTGACATGGTAGAGTAGTTCTGGCTAGCTCCATTGAATCCAGGTGGATTCTCACGAGATTCCCACATCCCAACAAAAAGCTTAGCTGTGTGAACATTTATTTCTATTTCGTTATCCGTAGTTTAACGGTGGTTTATTTCCATTTCCACACATTTATCTTTCAATGCAATCAAGAAGAAGTTATGAAGTTTTTAAATGGATTACATTAAAATTTGACCAGGAGATTTTCAATTTTTTTTGACAACAATAAAAGCTTTGTTGTGGGTATAACCTTGGGTGAAACAATAATTAAGTAGGTTTAATGGGTGTTTATATGAGCAATTTCACAATTTTTAAAATTAAAATTTATTTATTTATTTAGCCATACAATTTGCGATGTGATTATAAATTTTACTAAATTTAAGAAAAACATTTAAGATCAAAGTATTAATATTTCATTTGACTTAATACATTGATAAATGATCAATTATAGTTTAATATATTTACTAACAAGGAATAGAATTGACAATTATTATTTATGATTAATTACCGTTAGCCATTAATAATTATGTTAGCCGCATTAACCCTTTTTTAATTAATTGATAAAATATATTAACTTATTACATGTAATAATACTATTAAATAATTGATTAATAATGTATTACTGATATTATTAAAATCACAATGAATAATTATTAATATAATTATTAAAACCTAAGTTAATTTTAATAAACCTATATTATTATAAATAATACTAAACTTAATAATTAAAACATAAACATCATAATCTATTTAGTTTACACATTAAACTAATATAAAACCTAAAATTAATAATTGATATTAGTTTTAATATCAACAAGATAATACAAATATACTTTAAAATATTAAAAAAAATTAATTGATCTTAACATTTAATAATAATATGTAAAATATTAAGCAACCAAATCCATGTAGCAAAGCTAAACAAAAATCCAAGCTAACTTGCAAATAAAGCAACACAAAAATGGTTTTTCATCTTATATTATATTTTAAATAAGTCAGGGCTTCCATATTTATATAAATAACGGTTATTAATATTATGAGAGATTATTAATTATTATATTTTTTGGAAATATATTAGATTAATCAATAAATTATCTAACCTATTAATATTATATATAGTTATTGATATATAATATATACCACACAAAATAGTTATTAGGTTTTATTAAAATAGACGTTAGTTTTATATATATAATTTTTTACAGTTTTTTCACTAATAGAATTAATTTTCTAGAGATTTGAACTCACTATAGTCAAAAAACAAATGCCACTTTTATAGTTAGTTCAACTTTTTCGAAAATATTTAAAACAATATTATTAATATTTAAAATTATTAACATAATAATATTGATGTTATTAACAATATTTAAATTATTACATTAACATTAATAATATTTATATTATTAATGACATTGATATTAACATTATCAATTTAAATAATATTATAATTAATATTCCCTCGATAGGGGTGCACATGTTGACCTACAAGTGGTGCGTGAATGGCCATCCAGGCTCGCTCCTCCTCCACACATGTATTAACTTCCCATACATGAATTGTCATGCCCCCAAGCCTACGGTAGTCTTTCAACCGTGCTGGCAAGGTGCGACACTACCAACCGTTTTCTTTTCACCAATACTTACGATTGTAGACTATGCCTTAACAATCCATACTTAGTTTTATTTTCGTTACCAAGTATTATTAATGTGCCTTTATACCAATGAACACCCATACACATTCATTATCAACAGCGTTATACAAGAGAAATGCACAACAATATAAAGGGAGGGGCAACTCCCTGCAACATGAGTTTGCCCGATATGAATATATTATACAATCTTTCATTTTTACAATGCACAAGTTAAATCTTGGGAAAGCCCAAATTTAAATCTTGGGAAAGCCCAAATTTACACTTAGCCAAATATACAACTTCTGCAAACTTGGTTGCCCAGCTCGTCGGCACCTCCGCACGGTCGCTGCATGACTAACCAATCCTTCGTTCACCTCGTCGCACCGTCGTGTCGTTTGCCCAACTCAGGCGCGCCTCCAAGTCGCCACACACGGGCGCCTCCAACCAAGGCACACCTCTTTCCACAATCTCAACACACCAATAAGCCTTCGTGCACACTTGCACGATGGGCGGCCGCTCACCTGAGTCGCCAAGACACCCACGCCAAGTCCTCGCACAAATCGGGCGCCACACATTCACCGTGCACGCCTCATCCGACCATCGGGCGCACCTTCGTCCACAACAGCACTTCACTGTGCACGACCGCCCAAGAACGGGCGCATCCTTAAAACTGCGCCTTTTCCACCTTAGACTTGTGCACTACAGATCTGCACCTCTTCCTTGTGCGAAGATGTGATGATCGAATGAATGCCTTTGAACGCTCAAACGCATCGCATATATATGCATCGCAAAGTGTGGGTGGGCTACCCAGCCGACCGCCCCACCAACACTACACACACCCCTCTCCAACGCCTTTGATAAGTTGGCCCTCCTCCGTCGCAAGTCGACCTCCAACATATCGCACAACGCTCCAACCGAGGGTATAAGTCCATCACATCGTGTGTCACTTGTCGCAAAGTTTTCGTCGCAAGTCTTCCTTTCGTCGCATAATCGGGTCGCACAACCGTGTCACACGACTGCTCGTCGCACTGACCATCGCTCGCCCGTGCACGCCCCGGGTCACCCGGCGCCCAACCACGTTGCACAACCAGAGGCGTTACATCCTCCTCCACCTGAAATCCATACCATCCTGGTAACCATCCACAAAGATCATCCATGATGTCAACTCCTCCATATACCGCAAACATCTCTGCAACATATGCAGAACCACCGTCTCCATCGTGTCTCGCCTTGGCAACCATCTGTCACCAAGATCACCATACCAAGGTATGTCATACATCGGAAATCATCTCAATCCATGACCATCAACCACCATGTCACAATCTCCACATGCTGCTCTCCATCGTGGAAGGCTGGCCCCTCCATCTCAAGCTACATGCCCACTGTGACATATCATGTCGACTTCATCATGTGTCGTCCTCATGTGAACTGCTGTCATGATACTCCAACACAATGCTAACACATCTTTGCTCACTGCATGCCCCCATGTCTAAACTGGCCGGGTGATTAGTCCAAATATCATGCTCAAATCATGAGAGTGAACATCCTCATGCCACCATCAGTCGTTTCTCAAAACATCCTGTCACATCCTGAACTTGATCAAGAATCTATCTCCATAAGTATAAGTCATGCTCAGGTCCATGAAGTAGTCCTCATCTCATCTGCAACATGATGTCCATGATGTTTGGTGTCAATGTGCTGCATGAAATCGGCCACATCTATCCCAACATCATCCATATGTGTGTCTCCTCAATATGAAGAGACCATCTCATCAATCTCCAACTCTCGGTGTGCCACATCCAGCTCCATGAAGCTACCTCCATCACATCTGCAATGTGTCATCCCTCAAGTCTGCCATAGAAACAAGTATACACCTGTCTCATCTATCCATGTGCTTCCCATGATCGTAGATCAATCAGCTCCTATGTGTCAAAAGTAGTTGAGTCTTGGCTCAACCCATGCCCAAGTGTTGCTACCAAGGCATCATCATCATCGTAACTCCATCCCTCCAAAGTGTCTCATATCGATCCTCCACATCAAGTCACTCTTTCAAGCCATCCCCATGCATGTACTTGAAAGTATGCACCCCATCCTGCATCAAAGTCTCCGACCTCAGCTCCTTAATGCATCAAATCCTCTAATTCCACCATATATGAAGTCCCCAAAAGTCACAAAAATCTCATGTCATCATGAGCTCCATAAGCCATCCTCCAACCAACATCTCAGCAAGCATACAAGTCTCGGCCCAAAGGTCTCAGCAAGATGCCTCAGCTCTCCATGTAGTAAGAATACCCTATAGTCTGCTCACAACTCCATCCAAGTCCATGGCCTTGTTGTACAAGAGCGCACAACCTCTCCGAGCTCATAAGTAAAACATCTCCATGTCACATCAGCAAATCCACTTGCACAACATCCCTGCTCTGGCACTCCTCATTGGATGCCCATAAGTGACACCTCTACAAGTGCTCCTACACAATGTCCCTGCATAAGACTGCCATGCTCCATGTCTCCAACCTGATGTCCATGACTAAGTTGTCATGTAGTCCAACCAAGTAGACCCATCACAACAATCGATCATCCCTATCCAAGCTGCAATCTTCGATCTAGTGAACTCGGTCACCCAACCACATCATCATCATATGAGTCTCTCCATCATAGCTTCCCCACTGAAGGTTCCACCAAGACTTGCTCTTGGTCTCAGCCATGAGAAGTCCACCCAAGAGTGTGCCCTCCAATCTATCCATGAGTCATGTCGGGCACTTAGCCAATGTGACTAAAGCATGACCCATTCATCTGCAATGATCATCATGTTCCTCCCTTGTCACGGGCCTTTGTGCCTTGTACCATAAGGTCACAAACAACCCCAACAAGTCCCGTAACAGTAAAAAATCCTTGCTTCCCCATAAAAGGTCTCATCATAAACATCCATGGTAAGATGCTCCCCTGCATTGGCAACCTGGTGTTGCTCTTCCCTGCATACGGTCCATCTACCAAATGCTCAAGTGAAACACAAGTATCAATACTTACTTCATCATCATGAGGTTCCTCCATGAGAGTACCCTCATTCATACATGTCTGCAAATTGCATGATCCTGGTCCAACTTGATCAATCTCAAGCTCATCCTCCATCATGGTCATGTCTGCAACATCTCCAACTATCACGGCTTCCTCTTCCTTGTCAGTACAATCTGCAACTTCATCTTCCTCCATTGTCAATCCAAGTTGAAGAAGTTCGTCTTCAACATTCTTTTCCAAGACTGCAAGCTTCTCTTGAATCCGGGGATTCTCCTTTTTCATCCGCTTCAACCTGTATAAGGTAAGCAAGAGCTTCCCTTCGCATTCTTCCAAACCTGCCATGCCTTGTCGCACGTCTTCCCTGGTTCACACTTCGTTTGGTCCACAGACACCCAAACCGTGTATACCTGCCCACACGCAGTCCCACTTGCCAACCTTGGCAAACACCCAAATCGTGTGAGACAGCACGTAGTACCGCCTCACCAACTCTATGACCTCTGGTTCCAACCTTCACCATTCACCAGCTTCACCAAGTTCCTTGCAACCATGAACCGGACCTTGTTCCACTTGTATGTGAAACTAGCTTCCTTCACCTGCAAGTACCTGCTTCCACTATCACTTCTTCATCAACCCGGCGATCAGCCTGCTCTGATACCAACTGTCACGCCCCCAAGCCTACGGTAGTCTTTCAACCGTGCCGACGAGGTGTGGCACTACCAACTGTTTTCTTTTCACCAATACTTACGATTGTAGACTACGCCTTAACAATCCATACTTAGTTTTATTTTTGTTACCAAGTATTATTAATGTGCCTTTATACCAATGAACACCCATACACATTCATTACCAACAGCATTATACAAGAGAAATGCACAACAGTATAAAGGGAGGGGCAACTCCCTGCAATATGAGTATGCCCGATATCAATATATTATACAATCTTTCACTTTTACAATGCACAAGTTAAATCTTGGGAAACCCAAAATTTACACTTAGCCAAATTTTCACAACTTCGGCAAACTCAGTTGCCCAACTCGTCGGCACCTCCGCACGGTCGCCGCACGACTCAGCAACCCTTCGTTCACCTCATCGCACGATCGTGTTGTTTGCCCAACTCAGGCGCACCTCCAAGTCGCCACACACGGGCGCCTCCAAGCGAGACACACCTCCATCCACAATCTCAACACTTCACCAAGTCACCGTGCACACTTGCACGACGGGCGGGCGCTCACCCGAGTCGCCAAGACACCCGTGCCAAGTCGTCGCACAAAGTAGGCGCTCCTCCATTTCACCGTCGGGCACCTTCGCACAAAGCGGGTGCTCCTCCGTTTCCACCGTAGGGCGCTCTGTCGCATAACCTGGGTGCCACACACCCATGCACGCCCTCACCCAACCGCCAGGCACTCCTGCCCACACCTTCACCCACAAACGCGCTTCACTGTGCACGACCGACCAAGAACGGGCGTATCCTTAAATCTGTGCCTTCCCCCTTAGAATTGCGCCTTGCAGATCTGCGCCTCTCTACATGAGCGAAGATGTATGAGCGAGTTGAATGCTTCCAAATGAACCAACGCATAACCATACTTATATGCGTGGGAGGGGAGGTCATGGCTTGCCTAGCCGACCTCACCCAAGCCCCTGCACCATCGCAAAAGCCCTTACACATGCCAGTCGGCCTCCATGTCTCCTCCACGCCATATAAACAAGTGCTCACCTCACAAATGCGCATAAGTCATCGCACACTTGGAGAGCTCGCACCAAACCACAGGTTGCACTTCATGTTGGAGAACGCAGGTCGTTACAATCCAGCTCCAAACGAATGCCACAGCTCCAACATTGGGCACACTGTCATCAGTCGACCTCCGGCTGCACTGTTGGCTTGACCTTCGTTGCACCGCCGGCTTGACATCCGCTGCACACAGGAGGAGAATATTTTCACCTCAGCGATCTAAACAACCTCCTACACTTCACCACACACCCGACATATCGGCACACGTCAGATCGATAATCCTTTGTTACCAGTGCAGCTCGCATATTTCACTTGACTACGAGTGCAGCTCGCATATTTCAATATTTTGGATCATTCTCATTCCTCATCTACTTGCTACAAAAATGTTACTGTTGTGTAACTACAATACTACTCTCCATTTAATCACTGAATCTCGTAGGAAAAGTGGTTTAACCTGGCTTTGACGATTCAAATCTCGCAGGAAATTGAAGGATTTTTTAGGAGTAACCGGCAGCCAGAGTGAAGTGGCAGCACTGATCCACAACTAAGGGTTCTCCATGTTCTTTGGTGTGGACACTCGAATATCATCATCACCATCGCCAGATAACGTTGCCCAGTTGTTAAGTATCGATGGGCTCAGACTAGTACAAAAGTCACTCATCATTCGCTAAGCAAGTTTCAGCAAACTTTGGTGGTCTCTGGGATCTGAGAAAGCTGATCCAAAAGAAGAAGATAAATATTTTTAGATGAAAATAGAACAAGATGCATGCAGATCTTACAAATTACAAAGCTTACCAGTGCCATCTACATTTATTTCCCTAAGGATAACGAGATATTTGCATTGGTACTGCGGCGCTGACAACCAACGTTGTGACCCAAACCCCGAACTAGAGTTGACCACAGGACAATACAGGTTGTGCACACCTCTATCGTCATAGTCACTGTGAGAAGTTTAAGCTGCTCCATAGTTTGTCTACTCATGATGTTTATTGCTGCCCTTAAGTCAATCAATGTATTTGGAATTTCAATTCCATTTATATGTGTCTTGACAATTGGACTCCCTAGATCCACATATTTTTGCATGGCAATTTTTCCCATCATTATGTTTGCTATCTTTTCTACCAGGTGAATTATTTTTTTTTCTTTTTATTTTCTTCCCGGTCTTTTGATGCTCAACTCCTTTATTGTTTTGGCTGGAATTGGAATTTCTCTAATGGCTTGTAGCAAAGGAATTTTGATACATACATTCTTCAATTCATCTAGAAAATCATAATTGGGCAACAAGATCTGTTTTTCTACCCCTCTATCAATTTGTAGTCTTTCAGGAAAAGGAGGTGTAGAAGTAGATGCTGGTTGCTCAATGATAGGAGTTATGTTTACTGATTCTTTGTGTTTTTCTTTTTCAATGTTTTGGTTTTGGACAAATGTTTCCTCAAAACTTTTATTGACTTTTAGAGAAACTTCCTTAGAAGTTTCTTGTTCTTGAATAACTATAGAAGGTTTTTCCTTTTCTAACATCCTTCCAGATCTTAGTTGAACATCATTAAGATCTAGAGGAGTAATCATGTAAGTTGGAAATTGTTGTCCTTCTACCATGTAAGCATTATGAGGGTTTTTATTATTGAGGTTTGGTAATGGTTGGGAAGGTAACTGATTTGGTTTCTGCTGAAATGGAAGTAAGAGTTTGGGATTTTGGCTTTGTTGTGGAGGTTGCTGTGGAAATGGCAATGAAAGTTGAGGGTTCTAATTTTGAAGTTGTGGCTACTGATTTTGCTGTTGATTATGTGGGGCAGAATAATTCTGATAGGATGAAGAATATTGATAATATTGAGAAAATATCCCATAGGGATTTTGTACCCCTTGTGCCCATGATTGAGATTGATACTGAGATTGAGGTTGAGGTTGAGGCCAAGGATGTTGCCAAGAACTCCAATTTGGTGGAGGTTGAAGGTAAATTTTATTGTTAAATCCCCGATTTTGTGTCCCCAACCAAGGTCTTATTGTAATAAAACAAAGATATTCTGCAGAATTTGGAACTATTTCCTCTTGAAAGAAAACCTTAAGACCTAGGATTGAAGGAAAACCCTTGGTTTCATGGCTTTCCAAACAGATCATACAAGTTTCTACAATTTTTGCATCTAGAGGGCATTCCGTTAGAGCATGTTTCTTTCTGCATTTTGGACAAAAAATAACTAAAGCATCAACCTCTGTTTTCTGCTTGTTTTGAATTTTAAGGGTGTCTAGTTTCTCACTAAGGCTCCCTAGAATGTCAATTTTAAACTCATCAAGCATATTTCCAATTTCTTCCCTACTTACAGATCCAGTTGCAGATTTGTTTGCTCTAACAAGAGAAGGATCTCTCGGCCCTATCCCTATTTTAGCTTTCCCTCTTGAAAGATGAACACATAGTTCTCCTATATCACTCAATGGAAGTTGAGAGATATCTCCCTCTCCCATCATGTTAAGGATATCTATCCACTCATCTCTAATGGCCTTTAACAAAAGGGCTTTCAAATATTCTTCATCTAAATTGTTCATCTTTGCTCTTTTCAAATTATAGTTGAATATCTCAATCAAATCTTCTAAGTTTTCATCCTCTTTTTGCATCATTTTGAACACCTCATCTTTATGATTGGTAGGCATGCAATAATCCAAGTATCTATCCAAAAATGCCTTTTTCATGTCATTTCATGTTCTAATGGATTGAGTGACTAACCCCATGAACCATTTCAAATCAACTCCTTTCAGTGTCGAAGGAAACAATTTAAGTTTTTGAGAGTCTTTTAAATAGTCATAAGTTCTGCACAAGACTTCAAACTCAAACAAAAATGTTTCAGGGTCCTCACTCCTCAACCCATAGAAGTTTGGGAGGACAGATGGTGATATATTTTTCATTGTGGCATGTGTTTCCTCATCCACTATAGGGAATCCAAAAGATTTATCTACTTCCCTATTTTCTCTGCCTCCTCCATTATTACCTCTACCTCCTCCATTATTTCCTCTACCTCTCCCTCTACCCCCTCCTCCAAACAGTGAGAATTCTCCATCTTGTTCCTCTTCTGCCATTATAGTTTCTTCAGAGTCAGTATAGGGTTCAACCTGCAAGGCTATTCCCTCCTCCTCTGGTTCTTCTATTAATGGACTATGGGAGAGAGTTTCTACTTCTTCTTCCTCACCAGGTATTCCTAATTCTTCAACTACAATGGGCTCTCATGTGGAGGTGAAAAAGGCTATCGTCGCTGTTAGAGATTCGAAATTTTCCTCTCCTAGGACTGTCTTGGAAGACGAAGTAGGAGATACTTCTGATTGGATTTCTGCCCTTGGTATTCCAAGAGTCCTATGGCTGGGAGTATGAGTTTGGGATGGAGGTGTGTCTTTTCTTGCTCTCGGTGGAGTAGGTGGTGTTGTAGGAATCGAACTTCTGTCCCTAACTATAAATCTACCCCTAGTGTCTCTTTCTCTATGCATGCCATTTTTTTTTCTTTTGAATGTAAGAGATAAGGCTACCTAGTTACACTTCCCTGGCAATGACGCCAAAATGTCTGGTCAATTTAGTGTCCTAAATTGCTCTTCATAAATTATCAATCCGAGTATCGTAAACTAATGAAGTGTAGTGCAATGTTTGTGTTAGATAACCCTTCCCACTTCGTTCCTTTTATGTTTTATGTTGTTTTAGGGGTT
Source organism: Pinus taeda (assembly GCA_000404065.3). NCBI lineage: Eukaryota > Viridiplantae > Streptophyta > Pinopsida > Pinales > Pinaceae > Pinus > Pinus taeda. The sequence goes on along the minus strand of APFE031123749.1, from coordinate 29,615 downwards.
TTTGGTCCTTTAGTCCTTAATGATTTACAATGTAACTGCCAAAATCCTAAATCTATCTTCTGTAAAGACGACAAAGAATCTAAAAAGGATAAATAAAAGAGCTTTAAGGAAGACTTCGAAGAAAAGTTTAAGCAAGAAATGAAAACAAAGTTTCTGTTCCTATTTTACCATTATTTCCAAATCATGGATTAATACATGAGGAAATTCAAACCCCTTCCAAGTTCTTTACACAGGTATTTATAAGAAAATCATGCAACTGCTTGTGGAGAAAAATAAGCTACAACCAAAAACACGTAGAAGACAGGCACACATAATTTTCTTCCTCGGCTGCTGGAGACATAAATCCAAGATGGTGGCTATTGGATTCGGTTGCACATATGGCTGTTGGAGTCTGTGGGTTCAGGAAGTTGTTTTGGATAATGCTTCCCATCACTGTGAAACATGTTGATTATCCACGAAATAGAGTCTTGTTGCCTTCGGTCTCTATGTTTGACTTCTCCATTGACCGTAGTCTTGTACCATCTTCCTTGCCGACTTGGGATAGGTGAATAGGACATGGTCCATGTCATGATGATTTCCAAGCTACCCATGTAGTTAGTTTCTCCTTATGACATCTGGAACCTGTTAAAGCATGGAGTTAGCTGTGGAACAACCGATTAGCTGCAGAATAGGCTGCGTTCCGTAGCTAATATGCAAAAACTTATTCAAATAGCAAAACATAAAAGCATAACATGTAAATCACTAAATGTCCTCCTTAAGGCAATATATACTTGTCATTGATGACAAGAATGCATTTTCTTCATGGAAAAACAAAGAAAATGGATGAGAATTCTTGCTAGGGAAAGAGCAATTTTAAGGCTCGACAGGAATTCCAGTCGTGTAAAGAAATTTCATTATTATCTTTAGTTTTCCTAGTTAGAATATGCCTCCAGAATTTCTTAGGAGCTACCTTAGAGAGGCATAAGAGATTCTCTTGTCTTTTACGAATATAGTGCCTTTTTTCTCCTTTTAGTTAGGGCTTTGTATATTTTTATCTTGCCAATTTTAAGAGATTCATCAATAGCTTCCTTAATTGCTCTCCCCACACTTTTACAATCTTTGTCATACCATGGGTTGATTTTTCTATTTCTTTTATTATTTGAAACTTCAATTGAGAACTTGTTAATAGAATATGAGAGGGTTGTAGTAAAATTATGATAGAGGCCTTTTATGTTGTCTATACTAGATAAAGGAAGCAAATTAGTTTTTAATTCATTTAGAAAGAGATAGTTTTTATTTCTATCAAAGATTAAGTTCTTTTGTAGGTGATCACCAACATTGGATGAAAAACATATATTTTTTTAAAGGTATAACAATTTCTAGTAAGTATAAAGTGAAATAAAAACCTTAAAACTAGAAATGATATATGTAAAATGTTCTATAATAATATAAATTCTCTAGAATAGCAAGTCTTTTTTGTAGGAAATCGACAATATTAGATCATAAGACACTACTTTTTGCATTTCTTGGTCTTCAACTACATTCAATTTTATTTATTTATTTTACTCCATTTATGTTTTAGTCATAGAGCAATTCATCATCAGGGTGTGTTGATGAATGCACTGATCCAACCATGTAATTATATATTGTATTATAGACATAAACTTTAAAAAATAATGTTAAATTAATTAATGTAAACTTATATAATTAAAAAAATATATATAATAAAAAAATTAATTGATGTAAATGTTATATAATTTAAAAAAATATAATATAGATATTAAGCCACTTAGAAGTTAATTAATATAAAAAGGATTATCAATTTATTATTAATTATAATAACCATTATTATTTATAATAATTAGCCATTATTATTGGGATAATAACAACTACAAAATATCAATATTTGGAAAAAATACCTTCTAATTTTGAAGTAGTAATATTAAGAAAAACATGTTATTTCCATAAGAATAAAATAAAAATAAAAATATATATAAATCAAATAAAAAAAATTATATATTATTAAAATATAAATAAGTTTAGGAACACTCAAAAAAGATGTATGGTAAATAAATAAAAATATAAATAAACTAGAGGTATGGTAAATAAATAAAACTTTTTTATATTTACTCTAGAGGTATGGTAAATTTTTATATGAGGTATGATAAATAAATAACGCTTTTTTTTATATTTACACCAGAATAATGGTAAATAAATAAAACTATAAATAAACTAGAGGTATGGCAAATAAATACAACTCCTTTTATATTTATTCCATAAACCTCTTTATATTATTTAAAGAAAACTCAAAAATTATGTTTTATTAATAATAATAATACCATTAGCCAAATATCATGGGGCAAATAATTAATAATACCATGGGGCAAATGTTGATTTTGGACTTGATGTAATTGGATGTGTGATGGTGCATGTGCATTGATTTCACTGTAAGCATAAAAATTACTAACAATGTACATTGATTTTTGTGTTATAGTAGTTTAACCTATTAATATTGGTAAGGTATTATGTTTACTACAATATCTCCAGCTAAAGATTTAAATGATATATTGTTTAACATGTCCTTTTCATATAATTGATATGAAAAGATTACAAAAGTAACAAGGGTGACCATAAAAATAATAGAAGAAAATAGTTTGACATTAATCACAATGAAAACTATTTGTAATTTACCATATTCTTATTATTCACATTTTCTATCATTCAACATTATTACATTGTCACTTTACATTCAAAAATTTCATTTCATCATTTTTCATAATTAATGTTATTTACAATATTTATCACTCAACAAAGTCAAGTAACTAAGCAAATTTAAAATTAAAGTGATCAGATTAATCTCAAACATATTTACCATATTTAAAATGATTATATTAATATCAGATGATTTTCCCTATTTTTGATAAAATTAATCATATGTTCGTTAGATTTTCTTTGGCCACACACCACTGAAACGATCCATCTTAACTTTGGATCTATCAAGCGCCTAGAGGCATCAAACCATTTATCAAGTTTTTCACTCAAAAAACAGATTTTCACCTCTAGAGATTTGAGATTTTCTTTGGCCACACACCACTGAAACGATCCATCTTAACTTCGAATCTATCAAGTGCCTAGAGGCATCAAACCATTCCTCAAGTTTTTCACTCAAAAAACAGATTTTCACCTTTAGAGATTTGATCTGGGGCTTGATAGATCCGGAGTTAACATGGGTCTAAACTGGTTATTTGCATTTATTATATTTAACTTTTACTATAAGCTTAAAGGAAAACCATAGTGGAACTTTTTATGTTAAAGTTTTTGTTTCTCAAAAAAACTTTTGGGTGGAATTTGGAAACGGACAAAAATACAAAAACTAATTAAACTTCATACTCTCTAGTTCCCTAAACTAATTAAACTTCCAAATAAGTGGGAAGTTACATTCTCTCTTATTCGCTAGAGATAAAAGGAAAGGATCTTAGAGTGAAAAACATGGGGTTAGCAACAAGGAAGCAAGGATAGAAGAAGGTTAAAATAACGATGTTGAAGGGGAGATTTCTTGATTTAGGCAACAATCCATTGAAACCTACTCACAAGCAGGTCTATGAATTAGGGCTAGAATAGGCAGTCCTAATGCTTGAGAACTAACATGTTGAGGTTATTATTAGCAAATTGTTCTGGAAAGTGAGAGCTTAGGGGCAATATTGTTCTGGAAAGTGAGAGCTTAGGGGCAAGGGCTAGAATAGGCAGTCCTAATGCTTGAGAACTAACATGTTGAGGTTATTATTAGCAAATTGTTCTGGAAAGTGAGAGCTTAGGGGCAATATTGTTCTGGAAAGTGAGAGCTTAGGGGCAATAGACATAACAATCTCATGGAAGGGTGGAGTGAGAACTAACATATTGAGGTTATTACTAATCAATTGTTCTGGAAAGTGAAAGCTTGGGGGCACTAGACATAATAGTCTCATGGAAGGGTGGAGTGATCTCATCTAGATATAAATTTCCTTACCTATTTATGAAAATTATAGATAAATACATTTTAGTTTTTCTTGCATTAATGGAATTCTATAAAACCTTGTACATGTGAATACAAGAGAAGGTAGTTAAGAAAGTTTTAATCTTATGTGAAATGGGACTGATGTTATTTTTAGTAAAAAAAAAGGGTGTACACTTGAATGCCAAAAAACTTTAGTTTTGAAATGTTTAATACTATGTTAGATTGAACACGAGCTGTTGGATCTTTCCCACAAGATGGATGGTGTAAAATACATTAGATAGATGGTTTTTTAGCATCTTTTTACCGAAGCATTAGAGTATAGCAAGTGGAGATTCAAGGGTTATCTAGAGGTAAAGTCAATTAATGAAGTGGGTCATGGTATAGTTAAACCTTAATTCGTATAACGAACAAATTTATCTCCGGAAGGATCATGTATACCAAAAATCTTATGTAACGTTGTCCTATTATGTGAACCCCAGAATATGTGTTCATGAAATAAATGGAATTGCACTTTACATGTAATTGTTAACCATTGTAAACCTTAATGCAAACCGTAAGTAAAATACACTTGGTGCATGAGTTTAATCGTAAGATAAGAACAAATTATTTCAGGATTAGGGTCTATTCGGTCGTTATTATATATAATATATATATATTTTCTTGTTCTAATAGATATGTATGCATACATGTATATAACGCTCGTCATTATGGTACTATCCCTTCAAAGTTTTTACCCAAGGTATCTGTTACAACCGACATCTCAGGATTAGGGTTTATTCGTTCGTTATTGATGTTATATATATATATATATATATATATATATAATATATATATATATTATATATATATTTCTTGTGCTAATATGATATGTATGCATACATGTTATAACGCTCGTCACTATGGTTACTATTCTCTTTAAAGTTTTTACCCAAGGTATCTGTTACACCGATGTATGCATACATGTTATAACGCTCGTCACTATGGTTACTACCCCCTTCAAAGTTTTTACCCAAGGTATCTGTTACAGCGACATCCCTTATCGCTAAGGTCTAACCCAAACTTTACTTGTATTTACCTAGGGTATGCATGCCATACTAAGTCTTACAACCATATGCCCATTTACATTTACATACAAAAAATTGACTCTGTTGAAATAATTAATAATAATTTATTTATTTTTAATTATTATTTGTATCTTGATGTATCCTCTAGCTTGATCTTGTTGAGCTTGTTGCTCCCAACAATACACTAGACACTTTTCTTTATGTTTTTATTCCAACACTCACTACAAGTGAATCCATGTTGAAAATGTAATTTCAACGCAGCCATACCAACTCTCAAAACCACTGCAGTAAAACCATAAAACCGTCGGTAAGTTTCTCAGACCGCTTTTGTGTGAAGGCAGTTTTCGTACATAGGCGACCCGAGAAAATTTAGAGTTGATGCATGGCTCTCCCCATACGTCACCCTCTGACATTTTCTCAGGTGGTAAAGTTCGGTTAAAAATGCTCACCCGATATTCTCCTCCGCCTTCTGATCTACTCCATCAATCTCCGTCGTCGATTGTTCCAAACGATTGTTCCAAGATGCATACGAGCCTGCAATAAATGTTATGTGGAGTAAAGTTCGGTTAAAAGGGCTCACCCGATATTGTCCTGAACCGTTGGATTAAAAGAGTGGTTGCCCACCGTCGATTAAGTCAAAGCTGCATACAGGTTTGTAGGGCATGGAGATTGCGTGGAGTAAAATAAAATTTTGGTTGACCGTCGGTTTTAATATTAATGCATTTAATGAATTTGTCATAGTTATAGGTAAAAGATTTTAATTTTAATGTTACAGAGGTATGGGTATAACATATAAGTTTTTAATTTTATTATTTTAAAATTCACAGGCGTAAGTTTTGTTTTACTGAACAAGTAAAACACATGTTGTAATTTTTTTTGTGAATACTAATGGTGAAATGAAAAATGCATAGCAGTGCGAGTAAGAAAAAAAACAGGGGAAGCATGTATTAGTGAAAACCATGAAGTCTTTCACACAACAGTGAAAAGGGTAATGTAAGTTAGGGTAATGTAAGTTTTTGGTGAATGCGTAATTTCCACACAGCAGTGTGTTGATTTTTATTTTCTACAGCAGTAAATGTAAAAGTTATTTTACAGCAGTGAATGAAGATTTTATACAGCAGTGTAAAAATCATTTTGTAAAAGGAGACAGAGTAATTTCTTTTGAAATGTTTTGGTGAATCCCTCTGAGTGAAAGAGGATGAATATGTATCAGTGATTTTTGTTTTAATAAATAGAAATCTTTTTATGGTGGTGCAATACTCTGTTCTCAGTAAAAAAAAATTAAAAAGCTTCCCTGTGTAAAAAGATCCTGGAGTAAAGGAAACAGAGCATTGCCTCTGTGTGCTTGAATTGTTTGTTTTTGGGATTTTACCAGAAAATTTCCTAATAGTGGTATCAGAGCTGGTTTAGGCTCTTTGAAGGTGACAAAGAAGCTGAAGGGAAGAGTCTTTTGTTGCAGCAGTAGATCTTCTCCAGCAGAGTGAAGGCTCAGTCAAGAAAATACTCAGGTATTTCACAAAGTTTTTTATGTGTTGTTGAAGAAGCAGTCAGTTGTTTTAAAATACACAGTCAAGAAATTGAAGCATAACTAAGGATGCAAGGAATGGCCAGCACAAGGCACTGGTATGGGTATGTTTAACACCCAGCTCCCACAGTTTAATGGGAAAAACTATGACTATTGGGCAATAACCATGAGAGCCCTGTTTGCCTCTCAAGACTTATGGGAATTAGTTGAAGATGGTTTTGAAGAACCAACAGATGAAAATGAATTTAATAGATTAACTCCAGCAGAGAAAGAACTATTAAAGAGAAATAGGAAGAAGGACTCAAAATCCCTTGTATTTTTGTATCAAACAGTAGACCAGAGTGTGTTTCCAAGGTTAGCAGCAGCTAAGACATCCAATGAAGCATGGAAAACCCTCAAGACAGCCTATCAAGGCATGGAGAAAGTGAAGACAGCAAAACTACAATTGCTGAGGAAAGATTTTTAGAATCTGTGCATGAAGGAGTCAGACAACATTGACTCATTCTCCACACATGTAATTGGTCTGATCACACAGATGAGGACTCATGGAGAAACCATTGAAGAAAGGAGGATTGTGGAGAAAATATTGAGGGTCTTACCCTCAAAGTTTGATGTTATTGTCATCACCATTGAAGAGACAAAGGATCTCTCAAACTTTTCAGTTGATGAGCTACATGCATCACTGATAACACATGAGCAGAGATTGAGTAGGAATGAGAACGCATCTCTAGAGCAAGCCTTTAAGACCCAGATGTCCTTTGGAAGAGGAAGAGGTCAAGGCAGAGGAAACAAGAGAGGAAGAGGCATAAGCCAAAATAGAGGTGGAAGGAACAGTCCAGCAAATGCTCAAGGAAGAGGCAGCAATTCAAATCAGAACCAAGGCCAAAGCAGCAACCAACAAAGAGGACAACATCATGCTCAAGGACAAAGGTATGAAAAATCCAATGTCCAATGCTATTATTGTAAAAAATATGGGCATTATGCCAGTGAATGTAGGAAGAAGCAGCATGATATGAGTGACAGACAAAATGCAAATGTTACTAGAGAGAACATCAGCCAAAATAATGTGTTGTTAGCTTGTAACATGGCTGAAACAAACAGTGAAGACATATGGTTTTTAGACTCAGGTTGCAGCAACCATATGACAGGAAATATAGCTCACTTTTCTGCCCTAGATAAAAATATGAAATCAGAAGTCACACTAGGAACTGATAGCAAAATTTCTGTTATGGGAAAAGGGGAGGTAAAAATATTTACAAAGCAAGGAGAAATGAAAACCATAGCAGATGTCTATTATGTCCCCGGAATGAGATGTAACCTCTTGAGTATTGGAAAACTTGTTCAAAAGGGTTACAATGTTTTCTTTGTGAATGATGTGTGTACCATCATGGATATACCACCCAGCAAACGATGCATTGCTGAAGTGAAGATGACAAGGAACAGGATGTTCCCTCTCAGGATCAGGGCAGATTTAAAAAACAAAAATGAAATTGCAGCAGTTACCCAAGAGGCCTTCCAAAGCATGCCAAAGGATGAAAATTGGTTGTGGCACTTGAGATTTGGACATCTCAATTTTGGAGGTCTAAATTTTTTGAGTAGAAAAGGAATGGTGAAAGGATTACCATTGATAGAGAAACCGGACAGCCTATGTGAAGGCTGCATTTTGGGGAAACAACATAGAGAAAGTTTTCCCTCAAGTAAAAGCATCAGGGCAAAGGCACCCTTAGAGATCATCCACTCATATTTATGTGGACCGATGCAAGCTGCATCATTAGCAGGTAATCAATACTTCCTAACTTTTATTGATGATTTTACAAGAAAGACTTGGGTTTATTTTCTTAAGAACAAAAGTGAAGTGTTTGAAAAGTTCAGAAATTTCAAGGCACTTGTGGAGAACCAAAGCGGGCTGCACATTAAAGTTCTCAGAATTGATAGAGGAGGAGAGTATATCTCCAAGGAATTCCTAAGATTTTGTAGAGAAAATGGAATTCATAAACAATTTACAGCAAGGTACACCCCAGAGAAAAATGGAGTTGCTGAAAGGAAGAACAGGACCATCATGGATATGGCGAGGAGTATGTTGAAGGCAAAGCATTTGCCAAATGACTATTGGGCTGAAGCTGTAAATTGTGCAGCATATATTTTGAACAGGTGTCCTACAAAGGCAGTGATGAACAGAGTGCCAGAAGAAGCATGGAGTGGGAGAAAGCAAGGAGTCACCCACATGAGAGTTTTTGGATGTGTGGCCTATGCACACATTCCAGATCAGCTAAGGAGGAAGTTGGACAGCAAAGGGGAGAAATGTATCTTCATTGGATACAGTGAGGAATCCAAAGCCTACAGGTGTATATCCCATCTACCAAGAAGTTTTTCGTCAGCAGAGATGTTCAATTCATTGAAGAGGAAGCTTGGGATGGAAGCATAGAGAAAACATTGAATGTTAATAAAAGTTTGTCTCATGATGAAAATGATGAGGAGGTGGCTGAAATGCATCCCCAAATAGCAGCACCAACACAAGGACAGCAAGGGACACCATTGAGGATAAATGAGAGTGCTTCTCCAAGCACACCACAAGGAGGAAATTCAAGTGCGTCTTCAAGCACTTGCACACCAAATGAAAGAGGTAAGAAGTTTAGAAATCTAAGTGATATTTATGATGAAGGAATAAATTCCTTATTTGCCTTGTTTTGTCATGTTGATGATCCTATTCATTTCGAGGATGCAATTAAAGATAAGAAATGGATAGAAGCTATGGATGAGGAGATGAATGCCATAGAAAGAAACAAAACATGGGATTTGGTTGAGCTACCAAAAGGTAAAGAAGGCATTGGAGTGAAATGGGTGTACAAGACCAAGAGCAATGCTGAAGGCATGATAGAAAGGCACAAGGCAAGGCTGGTTGTCAAAGGGTACAAGCAGCAGTATGGGAGAGATTATGAGGAGACTTTTGCACCAGTTGCAAGAATGGAACTGTGAGAGCCAGTGCTTGGTCATGCAACACAAACAATGGAAAGTCTTACCAAATGGACGTTTGAAGTCAGCATTCGCTAAATGGAGTGTTAAAGGAAGAGGTTTATGTTGAACAACCTCTAGGCTATGAGAAGAAAGGTGAAGAGCACAAAGTATGCAAATTGAAGAAAGCTCTTTATGGGCTGAAGCAAGCGCCAAGAGCATGGTACAGCAGAATAGATTCATATCTATTGGATAATGAATTCAACAAGTGTGAAGGAGAACCCACCGTCTACATCAAAGAAAAAGATGGTAAAATTTTAATTGTTGTCTTGTATGTTGATGATGTTATTTTCACAGGTAATGATGATCAGCTCATTAAGAATTTTAAATCAGACATGAAAGAGGAATTTGAAATGACTGACATGGGTTTCTTGAGATACTTCTTAGGCATAGAAGTAGATCAAAATGAAAAAAGATTTTTTATCTCACAGGCAAGATATGTAAATCAAGTATTGAGCAGATTTAACATGCAAGAATGCAAGGCAGCGATCACTCCCACAGTAATGGGATTAAAACTCAGCAGAGAGGACAGCAGCGAGGATTTTGATCCTAGTTTGTACAAGAGTATTGTAGGCAGCCTTATGTATTTAACAGCAACTAGGCCTGA
>APFE031123749.1:3895-18896 GCA_000404065.3 Pinus taeda | reverse complement strand
AAAGGTACCAAAATGTTTGGAATTTTATATAATGTCTCAGAACATTCAGATTTGGTTGGATACATTGATAGTGATTGGGCTGGAAGTGTTGATGATCGGAAGAGCACTTCCGGTTATGTTTTTCATATGGGTTCAGGAGCCATTTCATGGGCTTCTAAGAAGCAGTCCATTGTAGCATTGTCTACAGCAGAGGCTGAATATGTGGCAGCTACAGCAGCAGCATGTCAAGCGGTTTGGATGAGAAGGATGTTGAGGAGCTTAGGCCAAGAGCAGGCAAAAACGACAGTGATTTTTTGTGACAATAGCTCAACTATTGCATTGTCAAAGAATTCAGTGTTTCATAAGAGAACGAAACACATTGATACAAGGTTTCACTACATCAGAGAATTGGTGAACAATGGAGAAATTGTCCTAGAACATTGCAGGACTCAAGAACAGGTCGCAGACATCTTGACAAAGCCATTGGATCAGAAAAGATTTGAATTTTTGAGGAAGTGTCTGGGTATGACCAAATGCCTAGCAGTTGAAATTAAAGGGGAGTGTTGAAAATGTAATTTCAACGCAGCCGTACCAATGCTCAAAACCACTGCAGTAAAACCATAAAACCGTCGGTAAGTTTCTCGGACCGCTTTTGTGTAAAGGCAGTTTTCGTACATAGGCGACCCGAGAAAATTTAGAGTTGACGCGTAGCTCTCCCCATACGTCACCCTCTGACAGTTTCTCAGGTGGTAAAGTTCAGTTAAAAATGCTCACCCGATATTCTCCTCCACCTTCCGATCTACTCCATCAATCTCCGTCATCAATTGTTCCAAGATGCATACGAGCCTGCAATAAATGTTACATGGAGTAAAGTTCGGTTAAAAGGGCTCACCCGATATTGTCCTGAACCGTTGGATTAAAAGAGTGGCTGCCCACTGTCGATTAAGTCAAAGCTGCATACAGGTTTTGGCTGACCGTCGGTTTTAATATTAATGCATTTAATGAATTTGTAATAGTTATAGGTAAAAGATTTTAATTTTAATGTTACAGAGGTATGGGTATAACATATAAGTTTTTAATTTTATTATTTTAAAATTCACAGGGGTAAGTTTTGTTTTACTGAACAAGTAAAACACATGTTGTAATTTTTTTTGTGAATTGTAATGGTGAAATGAAAAACGCATAGCAATGCGATTAAGAAAAAAAACAGGGGAAGCATGTATTAGTGAAAACCATGAAGTCTTTCACATAGCAGTGAAAAGGGTAATGTAAGTTTTTGGTGAATGCGTAATTTCCACACAGCAGTGTGTCGATTTTTATTTTCTACAGCAGTAAATGTAAAAGTTATTTTACAGCAGTGAATGAAGATTTTACACAGCAGTGTAAAAATCATTTTGTAAAATGAGACAGAGTAATTTCTTTTGAAATGTTTTGGTGAATCCCTCTGAGTGAAAGAGGATGAATATGTATCAGTGATTTTTGTTTTACTAAATAGAAATCTTTTTATGGTGGTGCAATACTCTGTTCTCAGTAAAAAAAAATTACATAGCTTCCCTTTGTACTGTGATCTGGTGTTAAGGATACATAGCATTGCTTGTGCTTGCATTTTTTATTTTGTTCTGCTGTAAATGTGACTGTTATTTTACAGTAGTGATTGCTGATTTTACAGATCCTTGTTTAGCTTCTTTGTCACCTGAGAGAGCGTAATTTCTTTGAAATGTTTGGTATTTTTGTTTGCAATGGGTGAATATGTATCAGTGATTTTTTTACACATAGCAATCTTTTTTTGTTGGTGCACTATCTTTTCTCAGTAATAAAAATTAAAAAGCTTCCCTGTGTAAAATGATTCTTGATTAAAGAAACAGACTTGCCTATTCTTGCTTTTTTTGTTTTTGGGATTTACCAAAACATTTTCACAATCCTTTCTCTGCCTCTTGTGCCATTTCGAGTGTTGTTTTGATTTTTTCGTGTGTGTGAACAAAATACAATTTCAATTTAGTTTTAGTTGTTTGACATTTCGTGTTTCACAAGCCTTCCACTGGTTTTCTTCATTTAGTTTTCCTCCTTCTCTGAGTGTGTGCATTTACTTTTTGCTCCGTTTTTACCGCCTACCATTTTTCGTAAACTTCAACTCCTAGAATCATTGGTTCCCGAAAATACAACACATCTCTTGTTTGAAACCCCATTCAAAATAAATCAAACTGAGATTCTTCCTCCACAAATGACCGTGACCAAATATTTTCCATTGTAGCTACAACCTTGCAACACGCATGCCAAATGTCAATCCACCTTATGCGTGTAATCAACAGAGTCCACAGACTGCTTTCACTTCAATGCTTTTTGCATCACTTCCATGGATCCTAGACTTTCGTAGAGCTACGATGGTCCTCTTTGCTTCACCATAGTGCCACCATCCCTAGATGGGCTCGAAGTTGTTCCAAATGGCTAATATAAAGACCACCACAACATTGTTCAACACCACATGATCAAGTTTCATCCCTAACAATATTTCTTCACAATATATTCACAACGTCAACATTATTCCACTAGTAGATCGGTCATCGGACCTTGACAATATCAGTTGGTGGCTTGTGTCTCGCTACATCAGGTCTATCACGGCAGTTCGCATGTCTGCTTCATATTCGATGGAAACCACTTTTGCCATAGATTGGTGCGATGGCTTCCTGGTGGTTTTGGTTGCTGCTGTGTGGTTTCGTTTGTTGATCTGTCAGCGTTGTATCTCTCTTGCGCTCATGGCTTTACAATTTTTCCATAATACTTCACTCACAATACGTTGCAAGTTCCTTCACGAATTCTCGACCTCTACCCAGGAACACTCTTCTTCCAATAGGTTTCTTTGCGCCAATTAGGCTCCACTATGACCACTACTCTTATCTACAATGTAATTCATATTTTACCAGGAAATTTACGTGCAACCTCGTTGCTCTTGATTGTAGATCTAGATCTGACCAGATCTAGCTCTTCCACTCCAGAGTAATGTATTTGAGTGCTAATGATGGTATGCTCCACCATGGGCATCGTTATTCTCTCTACTATGCGTCAACCAACATGGATACATTTCTTATGCTACCATTTCTTATAAAATGGATACATTTTCCATTTCTTTTAACCATTATGTTCTAGATCAAGATCTGAATCAACAAATCAGATCTCCTTCATTCACCAGCACACTTAACTCTTGGCAACAAAAGCATCCTTTTGAAGCCAGAACATAACCTTCAGTTCTAATACCAGATGAAGAAAATTTAGCTGGAGATCATTACTTATTTACCAAGAGAAACAAAAAAGGTAATCACCTAAATAACACATACACATAATGCATAAAGTATTTTCCCTGAGAAAACCCCAACTCCAAGGGAAAACACACCATAATGAAATTTCATTATCTTTGGTCAAAACCCTATGCCAATTTGCCAAGTGAGCCTACACTCCTCACCTCCCTTGCCTTATTACAATGAAGTTCTCCCAACTTTTTACAGGCTATATTACAGGTAATAATATGTGCCCAAAACCACCTTATTTAATTTGGTCAACCTTGACACTGACCCTGAATGAATTTACCTAACATATAATGAGTCTACAATATTTTTTTAAAGTGGATTCTAGGCTACTACCCATGATTGTTTTTCTGACGTGGAAAGAAGAATTCATTGTGAAATGGAATGCAATGGTATGGTGAGAAAAGTGCAATGCGTAAGCATGGAAAAGGCGAGAGGAATGTCGTGTTTGAAGTGAATGGGTTAAATGGTAATTTATAGCCATTGACTCAACATTAATGTGATTTGATTAACTATCCTATTCAATGTTTTAATATAAATATTCGATTAAGCAAAATCGTTTCCAAAGTTTTAGATTCGACCTCTTATTGGTGGGAAAACCGTATTATGTTGTTAAAACATAAGATAATAAATTTTAAATTTCAATTCAATGCAGGTTTAATTATAGTTGTAATTTAACATTAGTTGGAAAACATTTAATGTTTTTCACTCTCAAGTGCAATACATAATACATATCATATCCCAAGCCACAAAAACCGCTAGGCCATAGCTTCGTGGCAAGTTGCATGTGTATTTTTGGATTCTTCATTTGGTGGAAGTGAAATTGCTTTCCATATTTCTCAAATTGGGGTTTGAAATAGTGAAGGGAAACAACAAGCACTGTGCATCTATACAACAAACTTGATGAACCAAGCCAGTTCTTTGTCCATTGAATTAGGCTGTGAAATTTTTCTTACTCATTTTATGAATGTGTGATGATTCATGGAGGTGTTGCAAGAGGTGTTGCTTATTCTTGGGTATCTGTTTTCCAACTACATCAAAAAGGGAGAATTCTAGAAGGTGATCTTGTGTTTTTATTCAATACCAACTATACATTTTCTCCCTCAATTTTGAGCACTAAATGTTTCTCTGTGAATATAATTATGTGAATTCATTTCTAACGAATGTGTCATGGTTCATGGAGGTGCTGCAAGAGGTGATACTTCTTCTTATTAGTAGCCTTCTTATGAACTATCATTCTTGTTCTTATGTTCTAGTAATAACGATATTTTATTCTCAAATGTGATATAATATGGTATACTTGACAGGTTTGTTGTAGCTTTAGCTAGACAACCCATTTGGGTGATGAATGTTTTGTTAATAGATTCTCCCTGCACACTTCCAATCATCTACGACCGTGGTTTATTTGTTCTTTACCATGATTGGTGTCTGTCTTTCAGTACATACCCTAGGACATAACACCTTTTGCATGTTGATCACCTATTCCCTAAGCTCAACAAAGAAAAGGTTTGGATCAATAAATTACTTAACTAATTTTGCAGGTTCTTGTTATATCCAATTATGAAATTTATTAAACATGAAGTATATTTTGTCTTAGAGATTGTTTGATGTTAAATAATATTCAAACATTTTTGGATTGTGTCACATTCTCGTCAAATTTCACGTTAATAGTTCAATTGTTTGCTATATATGCCAATTGGTACACATAATTCCAGAGGTTGATCGAATGGCTAGGAGGTTCTACAATTTTCCATGATAATTTTTAAAGATAATAAATGAATTGAAGACCCTAATAAAATCATCACACTCGGAAGTTACACTCACATACTCGAAGGAGAAAGGATTTTGTGTGCACATAAGACTATTTGGCACTCAACAATGTCTTGAATTTTTGCAAAAAATGTTTAATTTTTTACGAGGCTGAGATGATATATGTGGCCTTGGAATTTAATATGGATTGAATTTTTTTCCTCAAGCAAAGGGTAGAGTGGTTGCATGTTTTGTCTTTATTCCTCCTGATATGGCCATTAGATTTTTTGGCTTTATATGTAGATACCCTTAGATGAAGAGACCTTGGTAGGATGGCAGAGATTAGTCGAGCAGCAAGGAGAGGGGTATTCTCCTAATTTAGCAGATGCAATGAGGAAAAGTAAGGGTATAAATTGTGAGTTACAAGGCAGAAAATGAGTGGTTGATTGAGGAACATGAAGGGCTTTCTAGAGCTCACGAAAAATAAGTTGAGGTTACTGTAGTTATTGTCTATATTCTTTCAAAAGTAGGGACATTTAGGAATCAACCATGGGCAGAGATGGCATAGTTACAGGTGGAATACACTTGGATAGACATGACAGGAGGGTTGATGCTCATGGATTTTATTCTAGCTTAGATCCATCTTGACTCAAGATATACCAAGTGTTAAAAATAATCAAATTTCTTGAGGTGCAAACTTCATTTAGAGTGAAAAGAGATTTGAACCCTCTAGATACTTGGTGAATCCAGAGTTAAAATGGATCTAGGATAGTTTTATATATATATATATATATATCAAAACCTAGAGCCCCGATGATAAATTGACTATTTTACCTCAATTTTATTTTATTTTTTTTCTTTTTTTTTATGTAATTTGACCAATTCAAAATGTTTACATAAAAATAAAAATTACGAACAACAAATTACAATATGTTTTCCATACTAGGTTGGTGAGCGCCCTCTCAAGGCAACAATTCAGAATTATGTAGTAATGTATGAAGTCTCTAGTAACTTGTTAGCAAAAAAGAGTTTACATTCAGGTGCTAGATTAATTTTTTAATTTTGTTGTTGATAAGTCCTTGTCCTCTTGTCCTATGTTCGCACGTTGAGTTCTGTTAGCAAAATGGAAACTCCATGTAGCCAACCCACATTTCTCATAAAAGCCTCTTATGATTTTGGGCATGATGATATTCTAGTTCTTTAAGTAATCAAACATTTATTTATATTGTTTTCTTTCAACTAGGCAAAGCCTAGGGTGGGGTCAACTTGCTTATTGGATGGAATAAGACCGATCCACCCACAATGTGATGTTTATCACCAAGATTGTGCAAGGCTTTGGTCAAGCTTGGAAACCCCTTAAAACCTAGAGCCCCGATGATAAATTGACTATTTTAGCTCAATTTTATTTTAATTATTAATTTAATTTAATTTTTCTTAATTTTTTATGTAATTTGACCAAGTCAAAATGTTTATATAAAAATAAAAATTACTAACAGGAAATTACAACATATTTTTCATACAAAAATAAAAATAAGTCCTTGTCCTCTTGTCCTATGTTCGCATGTTGAGGTGTATTAGCACAAACGAGCCTCCATGTAGCCAACCCACATCTCTCATAAAAACCTCTTATGCTTTTGGGCATGATGATACTCTAGTTCTTTAAGTAATAAAACATTTATTATTATTGTTTTTTTAGCAAGACAAAGCCTAAGCTGGGGCCAACCTGCTTATTAGGTGGAATAAGGCCGATCCACCCACAATGGGATGTTTATCAACAAGATTGTGCAAGTCTTTGGTCAAGCTTGGACACCCCTTAAGAAGTTTAATTCCCCCAAAGTGGCTTTCACTCCTCAACCCCTCCCCATGTGGTTTGACCCCGTGATTTGGTGGGGACTAAACCCCATGCAAGCCAATTGGTCTACACCTCATACGTTGTACTTGTTAGTTGGTCATATTTTATTCTTGGAATATAATGTTAATTTACGTTAATCATTTTTAAGTTTTTCACATATTATGTAGTCATATATTTTAGTTTTATACTAAATTAGTCATTTAAGTCAATCACTTTTAGCTGCGTAAATTATTATCCGTAGACTAAATTAGTCATTTAAGTTAGTCATTTTTAGTTGGGTCACTTAAAATTGCTCAAATTTAGTAGTAATTCACTTGAAATAATTGTGGTGACTAGATTTTTTAGTTGTGTAGTAATTAACCTCTCATTTTGTAATAGTGAGATGTAGGCCTTGTAAAAGTTCACTAGTCTACAAAATTATTTTGGTTTTTCAAACATGATACTGATTTGGGTTCAGAAAAATCTTTCTGTGTACATGATTTCGGTGAAATTTATGCCTTACAAGGGCACACATTAAAAACCATATTTTATTTTTAGGGGGTGATATGGAAAGAAGCCTCATGCAATATGGAAATAAGCCTCATGCAATAAGGAAAGAAGCCAGAATACAGAAGACAAACAATAGTCATTAGTCACAAAGCCAGACTGAGGCAGATTAAAAGAAGAAATCGAAAAGAAGAGTCGAATTATTTTGGAGATCTCATAGAGGCTCTCACCCTGACCGAGTAATTTACAAGAGAATCGAATGAAGCTAAACAAATCAAGGATGCATGTATGAGGATGGATTTGTTAACACTGCTAAAGTTTAGTGGTAAAAAAAATTATTCTTTGGTTGTAAAAATGCAAACTTTTCTTCGATATAAAGAGTTAATTAAATATCGGTCTAATAACCCATTGATGAAGTATGTAATGCTTTAGTATTGGATTTTATAAAATAGGCATTGGATGCTAATTTTTTGTGCAAGGTGTCGAGCGATAAAAAGGTGTTTTTTTAACTCCTAATTACGTTCACATTAATTGTCAACCCAGGGACGACTTTTTATTTCAAGAGTGTACTCAGTCTGAGGCGGCTATTTACTTAAGAGTAATGTTATGAAACATGTAGTACAGTGCTCAAAATACAAGAGTAAATGGATGTTCAAAATGAGATCTACTTACAGCAAAGCACTTTAAGACTTAAATCATGCATTCAAAAAACTACGGCAAATGATCAGTCAAGGGTACAATAACAGTAACTCATCCTCTTGTAAACTGATGTAGCTAAAGATAATCCAAGAATAGATCATCACTCTGGGAACTAGACAACAAATGTCAATGCCCACTACAGTTTTAAATCGTTCTTCACACCAAAGCAAAGATAATGTGAATAACAGGAAATGGAACAACAGCTAGGAAATGTAACAGCAACTGAATTCAACAAGCAACAACACCTTAGTTTACAAGAATAAATGCAATAATTATGTTCTACAGGAATCAGATAACAACCTCTACTCTACGAATAAATCAGACTGCACGCGGAAATAGAATGGCAATTAATTAGAAATGAAATATAGAATAACGCTTAGAGCCTACGGTGTTGAAATAAATAATACACACAGCATACAAAGATATTAAGAAAAACAGTAATCTGAGTCTGATACCGCAAGTATTAATCCTGGTTAGAAAGGGTAACGATTACAATTCATAATGGAACCACAATGTCAACTGAATAACAATCGTATGAAGTACAAATCATAGACAAATACAGTAATACCAGCTTAAGAAGGTTACAGCTTGATTACTCTGCAATTAAACAACAATAGCATTATGTAGAGAACAGCAATGTTACATTAATGACTTTAAAGGAATAGCAATACGTTATAAGATCAGAATGCACATTACAAATTTCTTATTGCAGAGAACGATATATGAAATATAACAGAGATGCAATATAAGATAACAAAACACACCAGATTACTGATTCAAGCTGATAATACAAACCACGCATAAACCAAAAAGATAATATACAACAGCAACAGCGTACTCCACCAGAGGCTGGGCCCTTATCCGCCAGCTGATGCTGCTGGGTTACTTCAGATGAACAGAATGAACAACAACTCCCCAATCATGTATTAATCATCAAATTGTAAAATCAATAGAACACCTGAAGCTCTGAGAATTACAACATGCAACAATTTCCTTTTCCTCCTATTCTATCATGAATCCTTACTTCTAAATCTCTAATTCAAATCATAATTCTGAATCCTTAAGTCTCCATCTCTAAATTCATCATCCCTCTCCAAATTAATCATCCCCTTCTCTGATCTTTGTTCTCATTTAAATAGAGAGAGATCAAAGAGAAGTTACAAAAAAGATAATTACAACATGATTTCTATTACAAAATTGGATTTATTCTAACCAATTGATCAACAAGAAAATATATTCCCACTCAACTTTTAACAAGAGCAAGGCGAATTTGGTCTTTGCAGCTGAGATTTGAAGGACAGCCGCAACAACAAATCTGAGAAAATCGTGCTCAAAGAACCCTATGTTTCTCTCAGTACAATTCAAATTTGGGAAAACCGTTTTTTCAAAAAAGTTAATTGGGTCCATTCTGGACAAAACCCATGTTCCAGATTTTCCAGATTCGTTTTCATTTGCTCAGAATCTCAACCACAAATTGTCACTCCTTATTCCAGCGAATTTCTGAGTTGGCACTTTTAATGATCAAATCTTCAATCTGGAAATTACCTTGGAGGCTAAAAATGGTGAATAATGTTACAACCAATTTATTAAAACTATCATGGATAAAATCATGCATAATCATCAATTTATTAGAAATAAAGGAAGATAAATAATATTCATCCATAAGAGCATAAATCATTTATAAAACGGATTTAAATGATAAATTATAACAAATGATATAACAAAGAAGAGTAAAAATGGATGAAATAAGTGTTACAAAGTGGTCGTATTCATGGCCCAACATACCCCCACACCAAATATATTGCATGTCCTCATGCAACAAAAAACTGAATATATTGCATGTCCTCATGCAATCCAAAGACAAAACCCATGTGTTAAGCAAGCAATAAAAAATGTATTCATCCCAGCTCATGAAATGGATAAAACAAATGAATCCTTCCTTAATTAATGAATATTCAATTTTAGCAATTTTGATGAAGGCATAACAATGAAGTTGCAGTAAAATATGATATAAGTGACAACAACCTTCATTAACCATTTTCCCAAAAACTACAAACCATATTTTGTTGAAATTGTGCAAGTAGATTTCAACTATATTAATGCTTCTAATTCCAAAAATCAAATCGTTTTGATGCACGGATCATGAGATATAAACAAAATGGTTGTAGGTGAGAGTGCATGATGTCCAAAATTTTATGAACCAATTTAACTTGAAATGATCTGGGTTTGTGTACTTTAATGATACCTCTGTGTTTTTCGGAAATCACAAGAATTGAGTTCATAGTTTTAAAAGTATTATGGAAATCAATTTTTGCACTGAAATTGTATGCCTTAAATGAGAAAGAAAATAGAAAACATCCATCATGCGTAGCAATTCCTCCCCCTCTCTAAAAAATTAACATGCCCTCATGCGATGCTAGAAAACAAATAGAGGTGGTCGCTACTATCTGTTGAAGTTTATGCTTGGTGTAAAACAACATGGAATAATGGAGGTCTTGAGAATGAATAAGAATAACAATGGATGATAAAGAATATGAATGACATGGTCATAAGAAAGAAATGAATGAAATCAACACTCCCCCAAACTGAAAGATGATATGCCGCTAAAAAAGGGGAAGTGGTAAAGATGGGGAATGAAGGATGATAAATAATGCTCAATGGATTTTCATTGAATTCTCCTAAATTCGTAATAAATCAGAAAATTGTGCTATTTTACCTCAAGTTTTACCTCCAAAAATAAAAATGTGGAATGACATATGTACTTGCAGTTGTTGAAGCTGATGTAGGCAAAGTTGGTGTTGAAAGTGATGCAAAAGGTGGAATCTAGGCAAGCACATCATGTCTGCAGAATTGTTCACCTTCACAAGTTGCTCGAGCCTCTGTCATTAGTTGCAATAGTGTGGTCATCCTGCGAATAAAGTTTCCCCCCATACTTGTTGTTGTCCTGTAAAAAATCACTATTTTACATACAATGTTCTTGAATCCATAGTGTTAGTTTTGAATAGCAACAGATAAGATGCATGCAAAAATTTCAAGCACAAAAAATTTTGTATACATGCAATACTGATATGTTGTCAAATCAACAAGTTACGGCAGAGTGCAGTAATCATATCGCATGCTATCCCATAATGCATACATTCCCCCCTCCAATTGGAAAAGGGATTCCATGACCATAAAGCATATGAAAGGTGTTGTGATGACAACAAGGTAAGGGAATGAATAGTATAGCAGTAAATGAAGCGGAGTACACATATCAATGATAGAACGGCGAGAGTTATGGTTATAATGAGCGCAGAGTATGTAAAGATAGTTATGAATAAAAGATAGGACACTTTGGATTGATGATAAGTTATGCGAAAAAAGAAAAAGAACAACAATATGCCAAAAAGATGCTTTACTGATAGTATGCTAGCTGAAAATGATGCGATTGATCATAAAACAATTTCTCATGCATAAAGGTTCAAAATAGGGAAAAAAAAATTAAGGAAATAACTTCTCTGATAAAAAGAAAAAATAAGAAAAAGGGTATTATAGTAATAATTGACTATAAGATATAACTTCAATACCATAAGCAGAGCCTCTGCTGCCAACAGGCGTCCATAACCTCGGCAAGGTTGCTTTTTAACCCATATGAACCAGAATCCTCAATTTATAACTAGAGAGTTCTAGTGTTGTTCTACAGAAGAGTTCAGTGTGCTGGCGTCGTAACCAAATAACCACACTGCCATTCACTGGGATGTAGCAAAAGTGATCAAGCCGGCTCGTGATGAGACTCTTGTTCCAAGGATAATTTGGCTATTCAGTGGATCATAACCCTGGTGTGGTGACCATAATGGGAATGTCACTTTGTTACAGCCTTATGAACATGGTAGGTTGGCTCATAATGAGAACCCCTATCCTCCATATGCGAACAAAATTTTGTTGTTATTACACATTTTTATGATAAAAAGAGGGAGGTTTAGTACTCCTTAAGAGTAGGGATGGTGGAAGAAGTTGAACATGTTAATAGAAAAAAAGATACCCATAATTTTAATTACAGACACAGAAGATTATAACCAGGAAGGGTGGAACCATCATGGTATTAAGGTGATCAATCAACATCATGTTCAACATAAAACAATGCAGTAAAGTAGTATATAAATAATTGTGTCCCGTTTGAAAATAAGTTATCATCAAGGAGTTGTCCTATTAAAGATCATAACGTGAATGATATTAACTCACTTCAATAGAATCCATAATTCTCGTCCTCACAAAAATAGTGTACTTCATGCCATGAAAGAAAATCAGTAAAATGTGGTTGAGAGGAACTAGGAATAATCCCACAAAAGGAAGAAAGGGTTGCTCTCAAAAATACTCCCAAAGTGTTGCTTCTTCGAAGGAACAGCAAAAACACTCAAAAAAAGTGTTGTTCCTTGTAAGGAACAACAAAGAAAATGCATACCAAAAAGCAAAAATACATACAAAAAAGTGTGAAAATGCAAATGTCGTTCCTTTGGAAAAAAGGAACAGCAAAAACACTCAAAAAAAGTGTTGTTCCTTGTAGGGAACAACAAAGGAAATGCACAACAAAAAGAAAAAATATACACAAAAAAGTGTGAAAATGCAAATGTCGTTCCTTTGAAAAAAGGAACAGCAAAAACTAAAAGTGTCGTTCCTTTAGAAAATGAACAGCAAAAATGCAAGTGTCATTCCTTTGGAAAAGGAACAGCAAAAATCAAAAGTGTCATTCCTTTGGAAAACGAATAGCAAAAACGCAAGTTTCGTTCCTTTGGAAAAGGAACAGCAAAAATGAAAAGTGTCGTTCCTTTGGAAAAGGAACAACAAAAACAAAAAGTGTCATTCCTTTGGAAAAGGAACAGCAAAAAACGCAAGTGTCGTTCCTTTGGAAAAGGAACAGCAAAAAAGTGTCGAAGTGTTGTTCTTTTCGAAAAGGAACAGCAAAACGTGAAAGTGAAAAAGTGCTCTTCCATTCGAAAAGGAACAGCAAAACGTGAAAGTGCAGAAGTGTTTTTCCATTCGGAAAGGAACAGCAAAACGTGAAAGTGCAGAAGTGTTGTTCCATTCGAAAAGGTACAGCAAAACGTAAAAGTGCAGAAGTGTTGTTCCATTCGGAAAGGAATGGCAAAACATGAAAGTGCAGAAGTGTTGTTCCATTGGAAAATGAACAACTAAACGTGAAAGTGCAGAAGTGCTATTCCAATTCGAAAAGGAATAGCAAAACATGCTGCTTCATTTTGAAAAGGAATAGTAAAACATGAAAAAGGAACAGCAAAATGGACAATCATAAAATGAAAACATGCAAAAAAACAAATTAGTTGTTCACGGTATTGATGCTGAAGATATGTTACAATTTGAATTAAACAACACCTGAAACACAAAATATAAGAGAAATTAGAAAAGAAACGACAAAAAAACAGTATGTAAATAAATAAATTAAGTTACAACAGCTATGATATTATGTAAAAAAAATGATCTCTTTGAAAAATGTTTTGGCAGCAGTGATAAGACATAATCTTCAAATGGAAATCAATTCTTCATTTCTTCTATTATGAATCCGTTGAGTAATGAGTTGGATGAAATTCCTTTGTTTCATTAAAATTTCTTTCAAAATCAGTCGTCCATAAATTGACCTTCTTTATTTTCCCGAGACCTGCAAAAAACAAGTATCTACCTGCAATAAAACATTAAATCATGGCGAAAGAGAAGTGCGCAGGCTCCCCTAATCCAAGAATTATGCAAAAAAACTAACAAGTAGTTGCTCTATAGGACAAATCCACGGAGAAAATAACAAAGTAAAATTTATTTGTTACCTACGGGAGAGCAGTGGCTAATCATACTAACTAGTAGTATTTTAATCACAACTTCTTTATTTTTTGTCCAAATTGAGTGATTCCAAATCCAAATGAGAGCTAATTCAAGGTTTTATCTCTAGTAGAAATAGGTTTTAAAGATTCAATGATATGATATGTCAATTTTAGTTAGAACAACCTGCATAATAGAGTCATTTTCGATTACTCGGCTTAGACCAACAGTTGATATTTCAAGCATAATGTTTTTGTTTGATGTCGGATTCGAATGATTCAAACTGGAAATGAAATTAGGTTTATTTATTTATTTCCAATAGAAACAGGTTTTAAAGATAAGAATAATTGGTTGGTCAAATACTGTACAGAACAGCCAGAAAGACAGAGTTTTAAGAGTGCTCATTGACGATAGACAATCAGTATTTTGATCATAACTTCCCCATACGATATCAAAAATGAGTGATTCTAATTGCATTGTAAACTAGATTCATAGGGGAATATACCGTAGAAGCAGGTTTTAAAAATTCATTAATTTAGGCCTCCAAAAACTGACTGTCCCAACTCTGTTCCTGAGCTGCCCGCTAGACATCCGGTCCATGTTTTGGAAAGTAAACATCAAGGGCTACTTAGGATAGAAACAGGTTTTAAAAATATTCCTTTTTGGTCCCTCAAAACATGATTGTCCTGACTATTTTTGCAGAAATTCCATCAAGCCCACAAGCCAAAAAAATATGATATTGAAGCATTTTTTCAAATTTGTAATAAAATTGAATATGAGTGTTTGTAGAACTATTATTTCCATTATAATTCATCTACATACACAAATGAATTAAAAAATTATCATCAATATTGATTTGCATAGCATGTTGCAACAAAAAACAACTAGTTTTACATAAAAAAACAAAATGCATTTATTTATTCCCTTATTTATTTTATTTTCTTCACTAACCTATTTTGATTTGAAAAATGAATATGTCTACGTATATGAGTACTTCCATTGGAGCCATTTTCGAAATAAGGCTTCACGTATACACATACCCAAATTTGAAAAATGCATATTAATGAAAATTAGGGTATGAGAAGCCAACTTCGCTTGAAAAAATGGTATCAAAAATTGTTGAAGCATAGAGTGA
>APFE031123741.1:71889-126422 GCA_000404065.3 Pinus taeda | reverse complement strand
CACACTAGATGCACTATCCTAAATCAAACCAACAAGCAGTCTAAATGCAAATGCACATGCATGTATTTGTTTTCACTTTCTTAATGTGTGAATGACAAAAAGAATGCTAAGTACAAATTTGAATCGTTTTAAGTGACAGTACTAACGATTTTATTTTCAAAAAATGAAAGGAAGATAATGACGACACTTTGTGATCTTGAATTGAAAACTTCTTTCGACACTTGAAAAACTATTATTCAAATCAAATACAAGAGTAACAGTGTAATTGACCACCAAGAACAATAGGATTATTTTCTTTGACTGAAAACGACACTTGCAACACTTCCAAATCAAAAGAAGACATTTTGATTACGCTACTTCTTTGTAAAGGAGAATCGTAAATGGCAAACAATACATAAAAACATTTATAGTTATTTGTACTATGGAGACTAAATCATGCAAAGGAAGGGAGTTTCTACAACGGTATACTGATCAGAGACAACAAAACTCCTGAATAATGCTGAAGAGAGTGAACAAAAAACCAAAATCTAGAAGCAGAAGAGGTCTTATTTGATCATCGCACTTGTAACACAGGGAAAGAGCGATGCATCTCAGCTACTGCACATGGGAAGTGCGATGCATCCAGATTCCCAAGAGGAGAAGGTGTGATGGTCTAGGGACGAGACTTCAACTGGGTTCTTGGTCATAGTTTACAGCTCAGTTCAGGGATTTAAGCCGAGAAAATGATAGTCAGTAATTGCAAATCACAAGGGCTGATCTAATGAGGCTACTTGAGCCACCACCAGGGCAATTATGATGTTTGCAAATCAATTCTCAGTTTATAAACAAAACCCAGAGATAGACTGAAGCATCATTGATCTACTTTGCACTTGCATAGCAAATGCAGTTCGAAGGCTAGCTGGCTTGACTTCAGGCTCCATCTATAAGTTTATAAAGCAAGCAAATATAGACAAGCAAACAAGCTGCTCGATCCCTAGTGGAGTCGCCATTTTGTTATCAGGAAATCTAGTGTCTATGCAGAGCTGCTAGTCCCACTAAGATGGGTAGCTATCTTAGAAACAAATAGATTAAAGTTACTTTTGTTTTCCTGTACGAGAAGTAGATAGGAGAGGAGAAAATAATACCAACCTTAATCTTTCGCTTGGTTCTCCTCTTGTTCCTTCTCCCCTTTGACAGATCTTTGCTGCTCCTCCCTTGACCACTCCACTTACCTGTAAAGTCAAAGCAGCATAATACCTTCAAAGTGCAGAGATCGACAGTCATAAACAATATAGGACTAGATATATATTAACCACACAAATGCATATATTAGCAAACATACAAGAATGTGGAGGAAAACTTGAATAGCTTTCTTGATATAGAGATTAGAAGAGAGGATTACAACCCGTTGATCTGACCCAGTGTCATCCTCCCAGCATGAAAGCCCTTCTCCACCTCATGAAAATCTTAGATCACCCAACACTATGATATTCCACTAGGAAACCAAGAACACTTCCTTACAAGATACAAGATTCCAGCCTTTGGATCTCTGGGATGAGAGATCCATATATAGATGATTGTAGGGGGGTGAGTCAGCTTCTGGGATTTTGATTAGTGTCTTCTCCCTAATAGTCCTTGATTCCACTTGGAGATTGATGATCTCTTACTCATCCCTGGGCAAATTCAGAGAGGCAAGTGTCACAGGAGAAGTTTTTGGAAGACTCCATGATCTTCCACCTTGCAAACTGTCTCTGCCATTTGTCTACTCTTGCCCATCACACCCTACAGAAGGGTTTTTTAGTATGCATCACACTTTTTTCTCTAAGCAGGTGAGATGCATCACACCCTCTACACTGAGCAGTCTGTATGGTCCAGTTTTGACCAATTATGAGAAGTGTTCTATGGAGAACTTCTGGGAGATGATGTAATCAGCTGACCTTGTTCCTTTAGGGTATGAAACAACACTTTTAGGGACTCAGAAGCCCTATGTTTATGGACATATGTGATTGGGGTTGCAGTGCCCAAATATGCCTATAACACTTATGTCTTGTGGACACTTTTAAACATGAAGTGTGTTTGTCTTCATTGTTACATCTTTCTTGCTTGCTAGTCCACAGAACCGAGTTGCTCACGGACCAAGCCTTCACTAACATTGGTCAACCAATGCACTGGTGGCTACATTTGGACTATCACTTCACGTGATCAGGCCCATGTAATGTTATATTAGGAGTAGGAGTGGTGTTTTCTTTTAGTTGGTTTGCTTGCATGATTGTTTGCTTACTTGTTTTGTTTGTTTGTTTGTCTTCTTGTTTGTTTTCTTGCTTACTTTTCTTTTGTATTTACTTCTTCTTCTACTTTACTTTGTTGTTTTTTTGCTTTTTTTCTTAGTAGGTTAGTTTCACATGAAACCATGTGTGACTGTTGAGACAAGCTGGGTAAAATACAAGAGGCCTTGTACTGCTATCACTACTTGGTTATCTATCATCTTGCCTCTGTACGATGAACTTGTTATCTTTAGTCCATGATACGTCGAAGGAAAATACATATTGTTTGAGGTGAACCTTGGTGAAAACAAAACACCTACATGCTAACTAGTGTCACATACTCTAGTCGTTTTTTTTTGGGTTAACCCTTGTTATCTTAGTCAAGTAGAGTAAGGTAAGGAGGAAAACCTTAACAAGCACCTCAGAGGTATATAATAAACTACTTCTCTGAAGGAATAACCTCGTCTTCTCTCAATAAGTCAGGATCCCTCTATCGCCTCTGAAATGAATAAGTGCTATGCACAATTACGAAAAAATGAAAAGATAAGATTTCAAAAAATGAAAAATGAATAAGGTGAAAGAAGAGAAAGGATTCTTGCGCAAAAAGGTGATGCAAGTAACTCTATTGGGGTACTGACCAGGCTCATTGGTAGTGGAGCAATGCTTGTGTTCATGCATGACTCCGTTGGGGTACTTTCCAGGCCTGCTAGCAGTGGAGCAACACCAGAGATGAAACTAAACTCTGATAACTATACTGCTTGTACAAAAATATACCCCTCAACCCCAATCAAAACAACTGTGTTGAGTTGGCTTGGAATGTGTGTCAATCAACCAAGACTTTGGTAGATGCTACATCTTATAATCAGGCTACCATGAAACCAAGATGAACTAAGAACTAAACAATAATTATGGAGGTGTTAGACTTGTTTTTCACAAACAAGGTCCATTCAGAGAGCTGGAGTTCTACCAGTTTGTCACCATGTGTTGTAGTGGCTACAACCACCATCCAAAAGTTTTCCTTAGCTTGATTTTCCAACCTCCCTACCAACCTTTCATAGTAGCATGTCTTGCTTCATTAAGTACAAAAGCTTCAGCAATTTCCTTACAGAAAGATAGCATGTCTATCAAAGCTTGTTGCATTCCCCTCACAGGCTGTTTCTCTAGACTTGGTCCAACTGCAAGCTAAGCAGCTCCTTCAAGAAAATATGCAATTCTAGAGGGAAACTAGCCTTCCTTCTAGAAATTGCGCAATTCAGTCTGGAAGCCTACTGGGCTTCAGAATTGCGCAATTCTGCCAGTAAGGCTTCATCCAAAAAATTATGCAATTCCTCCCAGCAAGGCTGCTTAGCCCAAGAATTACACAATCTTGGGTAGCAGTCAGTTGCTCTACCCAAATATTATGCAAATTGCCTGGGAAGTCAACCCAACTCCTTTACAAAAATGCACATTTTCTCCCAGCAGTTTAGTGGCCTCTTGCATGTGCAGTTGGGTTGATGAGTTCCACCCGAGGGCAAGGAAACTTGACTTTCATACATGGCTTGTTTTTTCCCAAAATAGAAAATGAAACATGCAAAAATCATCCCTAAATTTTAGGTAGCTATTTTTAGCAGCTAGAGGTTACATGCAATGATCATTTTAGAATATTTCCTCCAAGTGTTTCTTTCTCCTAGATTTGTGGCATGCGCATCATGAGCCCAAACTTATTTATTCGATGCATCAAAGCTCATTCTTTCACATCGATCTTGGAGATATGACATCCCACATCACATCCAAGACTCTTTGAGACATTCGGCTCAACTATTCACGGGTAAGTGGTCTCAACTTCTCTTTTTCATCATTTCTATCACTTTTTGTGCTTTCACTTGTGTGAGTGTTGTTTTCTTGATTTCTTTGAACACTTGATATCATTTACATGCATATTAGCTTGTACTACCACCATTTTAGTTTTCGTTCCTATCTCACTGCTATCGCATGCATGAAACTGCTTTACACAAACAGTCGCTGATTCGGCGAATTGCTTCACCCACATGCATGTCATTCTATTTGTTGAATCTTTCATTCAATGTTTTCTTGCATGATCAATCACTTCTGCTTACACTTAGTATCGCCATGCATTCACTTTCACATTTTCTTTCAGTTGCCCGTCGGTGGGTCTGGGCAGCCTTGGCCTGGACTCTGCCTCACTAAGACAACATTGCACAATATTGAGAGGAAAGGATCTACCTTCCCCTCTAGAAATGTGCATTTCTTCCTAGAAGCTATTCTCCAGGCTTGCTTTGCACAATTCTGAGGTATAGTGGTTGTTGTCCCATAAAATTGTGCAATGCAGCCACTGAGCCTACAACCATTGCCAGCTAAAATTGTGTATTGCGCAATTCCAGCAGTCAGCACTTAGCCTAGATTGCACATTGAGAAATTCCAGCAACCAGTCATGCCTCCCAGACAAGCCACACTAACTTTTCTGTAGTTCTCGCAGCCAGTCACTCAGCCTCCCAGAAGAAATTATGCAATATTTTCCTATCAATCCCCATGTATGTGTTATGTCATTCCTCCAATTTTCTTTGGTTTTCACTGACATATATATTGCCATGCATTTCACTTTGTCTCCATATCTCGCAGGTGTTCATCTGCCTCTCGACAGTTTAGGATTAATGGCCTCCAAGGGAGAAGGACCAAAGGACATTGATGGAAGTGCAACTGGAGCATCGGTTGAGCGAGTGTCCATAAGTCTACCGATCTATGAAGATACCATGTTGATTCTAGATGAGGACATCAAACTGAAATGGCAAGAGGTCAATGATGCATTTACAGGAAATTTTGGGGAAGACCTCGAAGATTGTCAGGTATATGTGAACATCCATAAGTTAGGCTTGTACTGGATTTCATGCAGATACCCCATGTTCCCATGCGCGGACATGTTACACTCGATCGTCTCACACATTGATCCCGACATGACGACCTTGAGCAGTGTCAACACAATGAAGATTGCAACCTTTAGGGTAGAGGATTATGATGAGATGTATCAAATGTCGAAGCCTGTAACTATCATGGAGACTCCCTTTAGCTTACCCAATAGCAATTTTAACCGACCCATAGACATTCTGAAGAACTGGCTAAAGGAGCCTACTAGATCCAGGATGACACCCAACCAAGTCTACAAGACGAAGATACTACGGAGGGCATATTGATACTTGGTCATTTTCACATGTTGACGGTATGGCCCAGAAAGCACAGAAACATTCACAGAGTTGGGTCATCGCGCTGGACCAACTGGCCTAAGAGGGAAAACCATGCAACTGGTCCAACATGTTGGCTCATTAGTTGACAAATAGGTAATGAGGGCTCAACAACCACCCAAAGGTATGCAAGTAGAAATCTACATGTCCACCTACATCTTAGATGCAGTCTGTTTCGGACATGAGTTCCCAGGCTTGAAGTGGGCATGGTCACTAGCAGAGACTGCTGTGAACATGTATTGTAAGATTTTTTCTGAATGCAGCTTCTAAGGAGTTATCACATGACGGTCCGATCATTTTATCACCCCAGTTTACAACATGATATCGAACACGATCCATGCTTCATGTCGATGGAAGCAATGGAGGCACTGATAGACATAGCTGATTGGTATGACTCACCATCAGGCACCTTCATATGAATGTACAATTCGAAGAAGCCTCCGCATGTTCTACCAAAGTTTTCCTTGGATGTGCTCATAATGCAAAAAGTAGCATATCACATCTCGGCAAGATTGATAGCTAGATTGCACTGGAAGAAGGAGGCCACTTGGCCCGCTCTTCCGCTGCGCATTGGGTTATATGAAATCCAAAGTTTCAAGCATGCAGATGTAGAAGTAGAGAAAATGAAGAAGTATCCATTCAACCTCCAAAGTTACAATCCATATGACCCACATTGTCTTGTGGATTATCACTACATAAGAGTATAGTTCAGCTGGATCCACGGGGCATTTCATTGGGTGGAGGAGGAAGCATGGAGATATTGTTATAGTTTCTCTAGACCCAATGAATAGTTAAGCTTCGATGTGGACTGGTTAGCAAAGCAACATGAAGCAACATCCAGGAAAGCAGTAGCAGTAGAGGTGAACATACTAGTGCAAGATAAAGGAAAGAGGAAGATTTTCAATCGTATGAAGGAAGAGAAAAGCTGCAAGTTCTGAGCAGATCCACTTGTAGAGAAAAACAGCTATGGCTATAGAGGCAAAGAAGAAAGAATGTGATAAGTGAATCATGCAAAGGTAGAGGGAGAAATGAAGGATGAAAGAGATAGAGAGCGAGTTGCATGAGTTGAAGGAGCAACTCTAGAAGGAACAAGAGTTGCGAAAACAGGAGAGGGAAGCGCAACAAAAATAGTTAAAGTAGGGGGTGCAGCATGTGCAGACGGATGAAATAGCACCTTTACAAGTGGTAGAATTATCAGAACAACTAGCATCAGGCGAGCAGGGTGAACCATCGTAGGAGTAGAACTTCGCTCATGAGATAGAGAAAACACTTCAACAGTTGGATACAGATATGGAGCCATGGGAATTGGAACAAGGCATCGACCTCATGCCTCATCATCAAGAGGTTGACTTACATGCTTCACCATATCTAGAAGATGAGCAAGTCTCAAGCGACCAAGGAGGCACTGAGATAATTAGGGATCAGCCGAAAGGAGACATGCACAACATCTCATTCCATGAGTCTCAACATAGAGTTGTGAAGTCACGAAGAGTGTCGATTCAAAATGATCATACATCTCTTGCACAAGTTGAGTAATGAGTGATCATGTTTGACATGTGTAAACATCTAGGAGCCCTGGTTGATGCCACTAGAGTGTATGCTGAAAACACTAGCTCAAGTGTTTGTTTTTTGATAGCTGAGAATGAGCGAATGGCTAAGGAACTACAGATGACCAAACAAGGAGGAAAGTTGGTTACCGCATCCGATCGAGCAAAACTAAAGAAGGAAATACTAGATGAAGTGTTGTCCCTTGACATAGCCATGCGAGTGTTGTATTCAAAGTTTGGTACCATGCACAAGGTAGTCGTCCATCTCAACAGATGGCTACATCGATGTGTTAAAAGAGCACGCATCTTGGTGAACGTGCATGATGTTGTTGATTACATGCAAACATGGACAAGGAGATATAAGGGAGCCCCACTTCACTTGCCTAAGATGATGAAGCCTACAATGGTCGAGCTGAAGGAATGTATCCGAAGTCAGATCAGGAACTTTGAAGAGCTCCTGTAGCTCATCTCTATCATACAAGATTCCCATGCATGTGTATTCAAGAGTATGGATGTTGTGGTGCACGCACATGTGATCCCATCTATTGGGATTCTCACTGAGGAAAAGACAAAGGCATAGGTATGACTAGAGCTTGACTCGTACTTTGATGATTTGATGCGCATTCAGACTAGCCCAGACTTTCCCATCATTGCAGACATCATGCACAAGTATGTTGTTGGTCCAACCGCATTAAAGACATCGATGTGCATTCTTTCAGATGAGTTGGATAGAGGAGCACGAGCAGTGGACCCCAATGCTATGGAGGCAACAGTTAGGTTCCAAAAATATTTCACCTTGGAGCACACAGACACCATCATGGACTACTGGTCTTGGAATCAATACGCTATTATCAACCACAATGAAGATGTCGAAGAGTTTGTCTTCCAATAGTTGTTTGAGTCATAGTGATGTTTTTCATGGCTTACTCAAGCCACTTTGTCTGACATGGGTACATGTGAATTGTAATGTAACATCTTGTCAAGTTTAAGTCAAGATTCGATAGTTGGATGTAACAGTCACAGAGTAGATGAAGAGTCATGAGGGTAGATGAACTGTCACAAAGGGGAATGTCAAGGGTCACCCCACCCTTTTCTATAAATAGTTTCTCATAACTCATTGAAAAGGATTTTGGTCAGTGAAGCTTCTGATAAGACTATATTGGAGAGAGCTTGGACAATATTGTAACAATCCTTGGCTTCTCCATTACACAAAGCTAGTACATCTCTTTGGAGGAGCAAGTACTTGTGGCTGTAACATTTCGCTGTCAGAACTAGTGGTTCGACATGGATGTATTGTATGACTAGAACTTACACTTATTAATATAACAAGAGACAACACGTTTCATGCATATGTTGTATTGTATTCTATGTTATATGGTTTACTCTAAATGATATATGTATCTGTTTTCTTATGCATGCATGTATAACTTTCTGTGTATGTATGTATGAATCTTTCTAAAATGTATTGTTGGTTTAACCATCACTTTGGATTGCTAGCTAACTTGCCTTCCATGTTGTGATGCATCTTTGCTCGTGTGTTCCCTTCTTAACTCTGTGCTATCACAGGTTTCTAAGGGGCGCACTCATCTCAAACCTCATGTTTTAGAACCTCCCATGCACCTTCCTTGGCTCACTACATATGTCACACCCTTGCTACCAATAGAGTTATCTTACTTTCCTCTGTGCAAAATTGCGGTCAAGGACTGTACAACCCACTGCTAGGAATCCTACACCAAACAGCCTGACATCTAATTGGGACTTCTTATTGGGGAGATCCCTTGACATGTTGGCAGGTCCAAAAATGTCAAAAGGGCCCAATAAAACTTGTTTCTTATTAGACAAATATTAATACCAACCTATAATGGTGAAAATAGCTACCATTAGAAGCATAACATCCAATGCTAGAGGATGGGCTGTGGAAAAAATATTAGGGCAATCTTTAATAAAGGCTCATACCCTTTTCACCGCAGCTAGAAAAAATTCATTGGGGATACACATCAAAAGGAACATTTCTATACATGAATCTTATCATTTAGAATCATGGAATCAAGCTTTACAAACTAATGACTTTTGGAACAAAATATGGAAGAAGAACACTAGCTTAAAGGTTTCATTCTTTATGTGGCTCCTGGTCTAGAAAAAGACTCTAACCTGGAACAATATTTAAAATCGAAATTACTAAATACCATCTTGATGCAAACTCTTCTTTCACAATAAAAAAAACCTGGAACATCTCTTCAACAATTGTGATATGGAACAAGATGGAAGAATTTGTTACTTGCTTAAATAGGAACCCCTCCAATATCTTAAATATTATCACAAGATGGAATAAATAAGCCTTTCCAACTCTATTCTCAATCATATATGGATGCAATCCCCTAGATTCTTCCATCCTCCTAGACTCTCTTTTGAATTCCCCTAGACCCTCTCTATAATTTCAAGGGTTCTTCCATTCCCCTAGACTCTCCTTAGAAGTTCAAGGGTTCTTCCATTCCCCTAGACTCTCTTTAGAATTTCAAGGGTTCTTCCATTCCCCTAGACTCTCTTTAGAATTCCATTCTCTTTAACCTCAAAGAAACCATTCTTACACTCCCCTATTTTCCTTAGTGATAGAATTGTCATGGAAGTGTGTAACACCTCTGCATCTATGTGACCTCTCTAAACATTTTGCATGACTGAGTGACTCAATGTAATATCTGATTAATTATAGAAGTGTCTTTTCACTCGATTTTGGTGATTAGGGAATGTATTACATGAATCGTACTTTTGACATTTGAGGAAATAACTAACCAAAATTAATCATAAAAAAAAAAAAAATCATTAGTCATACATCTATATAAACCACCAATTAATAATGTTTAAATACTTACAACTAAAATAAATCACAATCAATAGTAATCTAAAATTGATAATTATTAATTAAATTATAAAATAAATATAATTATATGATAATATAATAAAATAAATATAATTATAAATAATAAATGTTATCATCACTATTATAATTAGACAAAGGTTTTTTCTACATAAATCCCTTCCACCGACAAAAGTGATCTCCTTAGGGTCAATGGTTTAACCTAGAAACAAACAAACAAACAACACTATCTTTCCCTAGAGATATTTGAAATATAAGAAGAATCCCTTCCTAGTGCACAATACACAATTCCTTCTTCTCTTCACCCACTCACTCAAGCTCCAACTTTAACTCACGAAAGTAGAGCCTCCAAATTAGCCAAGACAAAAAAAGAGATCAACATATACAACAAAATATATTCAAATATCTCTAAAAAAGAGATCAAGGAACCTTATTATACACATGTATAATCAAATACATGATGTATGGGAAAAACATGTACTTTGTATCAATGGTAATAGAGAAAGATTACAACCCTTGTTAAGGTCTTGATGTTACAAATCTCTCCCAACCTTCTTGTATTTTCTTGCCACAATGATAAAGCCTTCAATCTCGCCTTCGAAAATGAGTCTTTCATCTTGCATTAAAACAACACCAATTCCATTTCCTGAAGCATCACATTCCACAATAAGGGTTTTTGTGAAGTTTGGCATAGCTAATATTGGTGCTTGGAACATTGCCTCTTTAACATGTTTGAAGGCCTTTGTTGCTTCTGGAGTCCATGAAAATGCATCTTTCTTCAATAATGTTGTTAGAGGTGCTGCTATTCTCCCATAATTCTTAACAAAATTGTGATAATACCCTATGAACCCGAGAAATTCTCGCAGATGCTTTATGGATGTGGGGATTTCCCATTCCTTAATGGCTTTAATTTTTCTAGGGTCTACCTTAACACCTTCATGAGATACATTATGACCCAAATATTCCACCTCTTGTACTCCAAAGAAACATTTGTAGGTTTTTGAATATAATTGTTTATCCTCCAATAGTTTGAGCACTCTGTCAACATGTTGAACATGATCCTTCCAAGACTTGTTGTAGATTAGTATATCATGAAAAAATACTATCACAAATTTTCTAAGGAATGGTTTGAAAATAGAATTCATCAAACCTTGAAATGTACAAGGTGCATTGGTAATGCCAAAAGGCATGACCGAAAATTCATAATGACCCTCATGAGTTCTAAATGCTATTTTCATAATGTCTTTAGTCTTCATTCTGATTTGATGATATCGTGAATGAAGATCCAACTTGGTGAAGTAAATTGATCCATGCAATTCATCCAATAATTCATCAATGACAAGAATGAGAAATTTATCCTTAATAGTGAGCTTGTTGAGCTTCCTATAATTTGGACACATGCGCCATGACCCATCCTTCTTGTGCATCAATACTGCTGGAGCAGAGAAAGAACTTTGATTAGGTTGAATTATACCACCCTCTAGCATTTTTGCGACTATACGTTCAATTTCACTCTTTTGGGCATAGGGATATCTGTAAGGCCTGATGTTTGGAGGAACACTTCCTGGAATGAAATGAATAGAAAGATCATGATCACAAATAGGTGGGAGGCCTTTGGGAGTCTCCAATACCTTGGAATGATTGTCCAAGACTTTTTGGAGATATTGAGAAATAGATGATTTCGATGTGGGAACCTCTAGCGAACATAATTGTGTAATTATGCCTCGTTTTTCTTTCTTTAGAAGATTTGTCAGTCTATTAGAGCTGATTATCTTTCCCAGTTTCCCTGTGATACCCCTTAATTCAACTTCCTTTCCTCCCGAAGAAAATTTCATGAAAATTTCATGAAAATTAAAATCTACTGTACCCAGGGATTATAGCCATTGGACTCCTAGTACAACATTAACACCACCCATTGGAATGGAAAGCATTGGGCTATTCAATACATATTCTCCCATGGATAACTTGATATTATGGCACTTTCTAGAGCAATTTATGGTTCCTTCACTTGCAACCATCACTTGACACTCTGGTGCTGGATATAAGAAGCAATTAAATTCCTTGGCTATCTTACAATCAATAAAATTATGTGTAATGCCCGAATAAATCAAAACTATTACCTTTTTCTTCTTGATATGTCCTTCTATCTTGATAGTTTGAGGAGTGGTAATTCCAACCAATGCATTAAAATATATGGTCAGATTCATTTCTTCTTTCTTGATGTGATATTTCACTTCTTGAACCTTTTTCTTCTTGATATGTCCTTCTACCTTGAGAGTTTGAGGAGTGGTAATTCTTTCCAATGCTTTACAAGATATGTTCAGATTCATTTCTTCTTTCTTTGGGGTTGGTTCCTCGTGTATACCTCTTCTTTTGATGTTTCTTGATCCTTTTCCTCCCCCTCTTCACAATCTATGTAAAATAATTTCTTCTCAGCACACTTATGACCTTTAGTGTATTTGCTATCACAATTGTAACAAAGCCCTTTTTCTCTTTTTTCTTCCAATTGTTTTTGTGTAAACCCTGTAGGTTGTGGAAGGCTAGAAGAAAAAATATTTCCATATTTATAGTTGTGAATGGTAGGATTCCTTGTTTCCATAATACCGCTTTCAATTTTTCTTGCCAACTTGAATGCCTTCTCCAATGAATCAGGTTCCCAAAGACGAACCTCATGTTGAATGTTATCCTTTAAAGTCCCTATGAGGACATCAATCCTTTTATTCTCTAGAATATCATTTACCCATATATTCAATTTTTTGAAATCCTCAATGTGCTATCATTTCTTCCGTGAAAATTGACCAAGTGACAAGAGCTTTACGAGAACACAACTCTTTATACCATAAAAATGATCCGGTTCTAAATATGAAGATGCAATATGTACCTTTTGTAACAGTTGCAGCTCGTGTAGATCAAAACATTTCTCCATCTGTACTATCCAATTTACCAAATCCTTGCCATCATACTTCCCTCATATTGCCTTTTCTTGATTTTAAAAGCTCAATTTGGAAACAAATGTAACTCTGTAATTTTGGATTTTCCAATTCTGAAATCGTGACCTTGCATAGCCCTCTGCGTCCTCTTTCTAGTGCCACCAGTTTGATCAAAATTGGCTTCTCCAATAAAGAGTTATGCACAATCTCCCAAGATGACCTGATTATGTACCTTTTCAAAAGAGAAAACTTCTATGAAGTGTTGCATGTATCTTTTCACATTTGGATCTGAAAAATAAAAAAAGAACACTAAAGTCTATCCTCTTTCTGTAAATTCTTAGGAAATTTCAATCTGATGCTCAGAGAGAAATTTATGACAATTTTCCCAAGGTCACCTGTTTAAGATGTAATTTGGGATTCTGCCAAAACCCTAACTTCCTCAGATCATATATCCGATCCTATAGCGAGACAAGATATAAAATTTGGACCCAAGGTTCAGACCACTTTCTTCTCACATGGGTTTTTTTTAGCTTCTTAAACGTTGTAGTGAACACGTTATAGCGAAACTTCCATGATGACCTGTTTTAGATGAAATTCTGGATCTTGCAAAAACCATTAATTCCTTAGATCATATATCCTAAACCATAGAGAGACAAGATCTGAAGTTTGGACCCAAGGTTCAGCGTGCTGTCATATCAAATGGGTGTGGTTTTTAGCTTCTGAAACATCGCAGAAAAAAAGTTATAGAGAAAATTCCACAATGACCTGTTTGGAGCAACGAAACCCTAGAATCGAAAGCTCTGATACCAAATGTTATGAAACCAGCTCACAAAAAGATAGAAAAGATAGATCAACGCCTTAGAAATAAGCCTCTTTGAGGGGAAAACCTCCTTTACATTATACAAATGAAAAATTCTTAGATGATACAAATGACAAGGCCTCCTTCTATATATAGGATTCTAAGGGGTCATAATATAATTAGAGATGACATAACAATATTAATGTAAGGGCACAATAATAACAATAGTGGGTTTCTATGGGGCACAATAATAACAATATGGGGACTACATGGGCACAACAATATAGTAAGGGAGTTGTACTAATAGAAATAGGGGTTACACTAGTAGTATAGGGACCTAATAGAGGGTGAACAATGGGATGATGCCAATAAAAAACACTATCATTCCGGGTTTTTAAATTTTTGCTTTTTTTTTATGTGTCAGAGCCTAAATATTTGTTTTCATGTAGACATTGGACCAAAACCACTAGTGGGCATATCACCACTTCATTGACGGGCACAGTCACAGTTTGGACAAGATGGAGTAGAAGTAGTAGAGTAGATTTAATAGAGAGATTAGCTGAATTCAAGACTCACATGAATGTTTGAACTATAGCATTCTAGATACAAGGATTGATGATATCCCAATATTCTTATAGAGATATACGATAGGGGTGCCAACTCAGATTGGCCCACTACTGTCACAGGTTGTCTGTGTTTTTGGTTGTTACCATGAACATCATGATTAGTGTCCTAGGGATTTTAGAGCCACATTTAAATTTTTTGAATGTATTGGGATATTGTTGGTTGTGAGCCATATGTGTCTCAGACACAATTTTTGTAAAAATAAAAGAACTATCTTTTTTTGCTTAAGCAAGAGTAGTGCCTTCTATTTCATTAAACAAGAATAATTTACAAAATTTACACCAAGCCACCAAACTGAGTGGTATTGGTCTTGCAAGGATCAGACTCGATAGAAACTAAGACTTCATACCCCCCCAAAAAAAAAACACTCCCAACCATTTGGGAACATGCAAAAATAAACACCGGGACTCACAGGTTCCTCGGACCCACCCCTCAAAATCCGCATCATCAAAAACCTAATCCTACCTTGAAATCTCCACCATCCAAACTTCTCATGATATCCAACCCCTGAGATTCATTTCACATCAGGAAGAAACCTGAAGGATAACCCCTGGACCTCACCAAGCCTTTCGATTAATTCTGACCGTTGATCCGCTTAATCCCATCGGACGGCAGAACTGTACCATCACATGGCCGAAGTGATCGCTCTTAGCATGTGATGAGGGTGGTTTTCAGATGCAACCCTCATCCACCCGTCAAGATTTGTATGGAATCACTGCCCGAAAATCAAAACTGCCTTCTGTATAGAAGCGGTGTGATCGCACCTAAACCATTTTGGAGGCAGTTTTGTGTCCCGCCACTGAAACTTGTGAAAAGTTTCCCTCCATATTTTGTTACTTTCCATCTCCCTACTGAAAGACATAACCCTATGCCTGACTCCGAGGCTGTGCAGGGAAGAGATTCTCACAGTAGCTGAGGCCAACCCTAACCAATCTTCCACCATAGGCTTGTCAGACCAGGAAAGTGAAACATGCCAAACCGATCATTGCAAATTAGTTTCCTGAGTTTTGTTCTTATATACTTCTTTGTCCTCTTCCTCCTGGTTATGGCAGAGTTCTTTTATGTTGCTCAGTGGCATTTCAAGCCAATCCATCAAAACTCTACTATCCTTACATCTGACACCTTGGTTGGCCAGAATATCAGCCAACTTATTGGCATTTCGACGCACATGGATGAAACTAAGAGTCCGCAGTCCCTGAAGATGTCCCTAAATTTTTTGGAGAACTTGTATTAGCCTCCAATGTTTTGAAACTTTCTCCAGCCTTGTTCCATGACTGATTATTTTGGTTGCATTGATGACTAACACTGAATCAGCTTCTATTATTACCTTTTGGCGATTTTTCTATTGCATAAATTCCAAGCCTTGTTCCAATGCCATTAATTCCACCATGTTGTTGGTGGCTTTTCCTAGGTGACCATAGAAGAGGGAGACAATGCTTTCGTTTTCATCCCTAAGAACCTCTCCAAAGACTACCATGCTCGGGTTGCCCTTTGAAGCCCCATCGATATTATACTTTAAAAAACCTTCCGAGGGAGGATTCTAGAAATCCTTAACCAGTTACCTCATGTTTATTTTCCTGTCTACACCTTACTGACTCAGCCCCTAGATGCCTAATTTCCCTAGAATTGAAAACTCTGCTTCTGAGGGAGGATTTTTAGGGAGATCCCTAACTGTAGTGCTGACAGTCTCCTTAAGCTGTTTCGAGATTTTCTCCAACACGCGAAGAGAGGAACTCTTCTCTTTTTTGAATATTCTTCTGTTTCACTCTTTCCACACATTCCATATGATGAAACTTGGTAACAGAGCCCAAAAAGAGTTAAGAACTTCATAATCCAAGAAATTATTCCTCCAATTGGTCAGGGTATTTGTGATGCTGCCTTTGTGTCTATCCGACTGTTTAAAGATGGTGGCAAAAAAATCCCATAACGTGGAGGTGAAAATGCAGCTATTGAGAATATGTTCCAAGGTCTCCTCTTGGACTTTGCAGAGATGGCATCTGGAGGGTCTCGGTATACCCCTCTTCCTGATTTTATCCCAGGTTAAGATTTTCCTATGGTGAACTAGCCACATAAAGAGTTTGATCTTCATCCAGACCTTGTGCTTCCATAGCTTCTGCCAAGTTTTGTCCGTAGCTTGGGATTCCCTCCCAAGGATAATCCCTTTCACTTCCTTAATGTTAAATTTTCCTTCTTTGTTAATGCCCCATCTTAGTTGATCCTGCCCTTCAGTAACTAGAATCATCCTCTAATCCGACAACCTCTTAAGGGTCTCTACTTTACTATTTAGGGTCCTATTATTTCTAACCTCTATTTCCTTCCATGTTCTCCATTTTTCTGTATTGTGAGAATGCTCCCAAAAGTCCTTAACTTTCCATAATCTTTTGTTTTCTGTCTCCTATTTGAGGCCCATAAATTCTTCTATCAAAAGAGTTGGTTCTTGTTTCCATTTGTCCTCCTAGAATAGTGCCAGATCTCCATCTCTGATTTCCCAAAAATAGTTTTTTTGGACAACCTCTCTGTTCTCCCAAGCCTTGTTCCATATGGGAGAACCCTTTATGTTTCTAGACATTCTTATGATATCATGCGAAAGCTAGGCACTGGCATATTTTTCCTTCCAGATGCTTGCCCATTGAACCTTAGGATCCTTAACCCACCTCCACCAAAGTTTGGCCCCTAGAACCTTACTTAGTATCTCTATATCATCCAATCCAAGGCCACCTTGCTTCTTGGGTTTACAAATCTTATCCCATGATACTAAAGCCCATTTTTTCCTTGTTTCCTCTTTGCCCCAGAGAACATCTCTTTGGATGTTTCTAAATTGCTGTAAAACTCCTTTTGGAGCTGGGAGAGCTGATAACATGAAGACAGGGATAGCTCGTAGCACTGCCTTTGTGAGAACCAGTCTACCCGCCAGATTTAGAGACCATTTGCCCATTTTCTGACCTTATCTTGCATCCTAATTATTAATGGTTCCCATATGCTTTTGAGCATAGGTTTAGCTGTAAGAGGAACTCCCAAATACTTAGAGGGGAGAGAGTCTCTTTCAAGTCCAAGGATTCTGGAGACATTTCTCTGGATGGCTATATGTGTATTAAAGAAAAATATTTTTGATTTCAAAAGATTAACTTTCATACCTGAAGCTGAAGCAAAGTCTTTCAAAATTTGTTTGTAAGCTAGCTCTTCCTTGACCATGGGAATTCCTTGTTGCATGGTATCATCTACAAACTGTTGATGAGTCAGTGCTTGTCCATTCTCCGAAAGTTGTAGTCCTTGAATTTTTTTGGTAGCTCTCACATATTTGATGGACCACCCTAGCCCTTCCATCATGAGGATGAAGAGAAAAGGAGAGAGCATATCTCCCTGTATGAGTCCTCGAGAAGGTAGAAAAAGTTCAAAGGGAGAGCCATTAATTAAAATTGAAAAGCTGGAGGAAGTCGCCAGGGCCATGACCCATCTGATCCAACTATGATCAAAACCAAACGCAACAAGTATTTTCTTGATATATGTCCAACTTACTTTATCATATGCTTTGGAAATGTTCAATTGCATTATCATACCCGATTTCCTTTCACTAGTTAATGAGTGTACCACCTCGTGAGCTTGTATGATGTTGTCTAGAATTTGTCTGCCCTCCACATAACCTAATTGTTCCCCTGAAACCAACGAAGGCATTAAAGGTTTGAGTCTATTGGCCACAACTTTGGAAATTATCTTATAAACCACGTTGCATAAAGCGATGGGTCTATACCTCTCTGTAGTTTTGGCATTATCCTACTTCAGAATAAGGGAGATAAAGGAGGTATTGAGAGCTCTCAAAATGGTTCTGTTCAGCCTGGAGTCTTCCACAACCCTAATAATATCCTCTTTGACAATATTCCAACAAGCTTTGAAGAAATCTACTTTGAAACCATCCAGACCTAGAGCCTTATCATTTTTCATTTCCTTAAGGACCTCACTGACCTCCTCTTAGGTAACCGGTCGATTTAGATTGCAGTTATCCTCTCTGGATACCAACTTGGGGATATGCTTTATGAGGTACTTGATGAAAGGAACCCTGTCTAGAGTGTTTTCCTGTGTAATACCTCGGAAATGCTTAACTAACACTGCTTCTATCTTCTCATGAGATTCATGTGTCTGCCCATTCACGTCCTTGTTCGAAGAGATTCTATTGTAAGTCCTGTTTGCTATAGTAGATTTATGGAAAATTTTAGTATTTCTCTCTCCTTCTTTTAGCCATTGAACTCTTATTTTTTGTTTCCAAAAAATTTCCTCTTGATAGCATAGCTTTTCCTACTCTTGGTGATGTTTCTCTACTTGGTAATTTTTTTCCTTGTCAAAACCTTCCTTGATCAAAGCTTGGTTGAGCTCCATTATTTTATTTTCCACTGCTTTCTTTCCTGCAAAAATATTACCAAATTCATTCTTATTCTAGGCTTTAAGATTCAACTTGATGTACTTTAATCTTTTGTGAAGCAGGAACATTGTTGATCCTTGGGTTTGCAGATCCTCGACCCACCATTCTTCAATGTTGCTGATGAATTCTAAGTGAGAAAGCCACATATTTTCAAATTTGAAAGGTCTATTTCTTGGGGTGCCTATGCCCTTGATTTCGATTTGAACCGGCTACTGATCTGAACCTCTGAAGGGAAGAATTCCTGCTAGTATTTCCTTGTCTATAAGCATGAGATCCTCAGATATCATGAATCTACCTAACTTGGAGGCTACTTGTGAGTCCCCTCCTCTTTTATTGTTCCATGTACATAGGCCATTTTTTGTCTCAATATCAACAAGGTTCATGCTTTCTGAAAAGATTTGGAAGGCTAAGGAATCTTTATTTAGAGCTCTTGTACCTCATTTTTTCTCCAAGAGAGATCTGATCATATTGAAGTCTCCTCCTAGGACCCAAGGTAGTCCTGCATGTTTGACTCATAGATCCACCAAGGCGTCTATGAACTTGATTTTGTCATCTAACCTTTGAGGGCCATAAACATTCGTGACTAGGTAAGTGTCCCTGTCTCCTACTGGCTATATAACAACTAATAAATAATTCCTTGATGCCTCCACATCAATTATACCAATTTTTTGGGGATTCCAAAGTGCGAGGACACCCCCTACTGTATTTTCTGCTTTAACTTCTAGAAACTCGAATCTATTGAGCCATTTACTATGGATTTGCCTTAATTTT
Organism: Pinus taeda; assembly: GCA_000404065.3. Taxonomy (NCBI): domain Eukaryota; kingdom Viridiplantae; phylum Streptophyta; class Pinopsida; order Pinales; family Pinaceae; genus Pinus; species Pinus taeda. The sequence goes on along the minus strand of APFE031123741.1, from coordinate 106,983 downwards.
TGAATGGAGCATTTTGTCTCTTGGACAAAAATTATATCCGGAGCTGCTTGTTTCATTCTATTATTCATCATTCTCTGTTTTCTCTTGCTACCAAGACCTCTAAGGTTCCAAGTTGTGAACTTCATAATTAAATATTGGTAAAGGAGTAACTGGTTAGGTCTTTCATCTTACCTGAGTTCACCATAATCTTTCCACATTCCATTAGCAGCTCGTTTTGTTTTTTCCTACCCCTTTTTTTCCCTATATTTCTCGGTGCTAACCCCAGAGTCATTTTTGTTGCTTTCATCTCGTCATTGCTCTATCTTTCAATGTTATTTACTCCCTCTAAACCCTTTTCCTGGGTTTTCCATAAGAATAGCTACTGTATCCGATTGAGCTCTTCTTGTGGTAGTGATTCTACCCCACCAGTTGTTCCCTGAGCTAAGAACCCTTCTAGATCTAGGTTTTCTCTATCCAGAATCTCTTGAAGCTCATTTTCCTCCATATCCATATCACTTTGGGTCATTTCCTATTCCATTCCTAGCTCTGATTCATTCAACATAATCCCCTTCTGTTTTTCATTTTCCTGTGTCTGATCTCTTTCTTTATCCTTTTCCTTCTTCTCGTCATCTTCATTCATAGCTTGATATTCTACTGTTAATTCTTCCTCCTCTTCGAGAACTTGGAACTGGTTCTGGCTACCTTTTCTTCCTTTAGCATGGAATTGCTTTGTCCCTTTTTTTCTGCTTTTCCCTTTATGAACTACTTTGTGGAAGTTGTCCATGTCTTTCATTGCGTTCATTTTTCTTTTGTTCTCTACTTGACTGAGGGGGTAGTATCTTAGAAAGTTCCCACGTTCATGGCATCTACAACATCTAAATGGAATATGTTCATAGTCGACTGTTTGCACCCATTCCTCATCAAAAACCTCCAAGATGACTTCATCTGGAAGAGCTCTGGAGAGGTCCATTTCCACACAAATCCTAGCAAAAGAAGTTTATTTTCCCCTCCTTGTGGCTTCAGAGGCTTTGATAAACCATCCTAATTTATTGCCTATGGCTGCAAGGGATTCAATTTGCCAATAGTCAAGAGGTAGAGAATAGAGTCTTACCCAAACCGAAACCGAAGTAAAATTTTCCCACTCTAGAACGAAGTTCATCGTCCATGGTCTCATATAGAGCCTTGCTGCTGCATAGATGTAGGGCCTGCCCTCAAACACACTGTCCTTATCTTCAATGTTAGTGAACACCACAGTAAAAAAAACTTTGGACCCTAGATGTAGATCGATGCTACCTTTTGTCTTCCAGTGGTATCTTATCCATGTTTGTAAAGCTTTTTTAGTGGGCCATAGCCCCATGAATTTGCATATGATTGTGTAAGTTTGCATGTGATATTTGTGCTCCTACAGTGCTAGATTATTTAAAACTACTCTAGGAGTAATTTCAGCTCTGGGTTTGCACTGACTCTTCTGATTTTTTTCTTTTGTTCCTTGTATTTTGTCATTTTCTCCCTTGTCTTTTGTACCATCCTTCTCCTTCATTTTGGTGCTTTTTGATTCCTTCTCCCTGTTATTTCTCCCTTCCTCCACATCATCTTTTCCTTTCTCCAGAGGCCTCTTACTCCTGTTGGCCACTGCTTCCTTATAGGAGGGAATGGAACTCCCTCCTTTGTGTTGCTCCATGGAGAGAAACCCGCTGCAGAAGTCGTTAACCCTGATCGCCTCTGCTACCCTGCCGTCTCCAACCTATTCGAGTCTAGAAGACCAAAACTAAAAGCACTATCAGTAGTATCTATCTATGGAAAATTTCTACTTATTTGGATTTCATGTACAATGTATGATGATTATTATATTTGTACAAATGTTGAAAATGTCTATCTAAAACATAATTAGCTAATGTGTTTGTTGATGTATTTATACATCTCAAAACATGTTGATATTCAATGTAATAAAAACACATTTCCAAGAGGTGAATTGTCAAAAACATTCGTCACATTGTTGGAATTATAACTGAATAGACGTTATTGAAATGCAATACAACAAGTTAAAGAATCAAGCCTGACAACCAAAAAATGAATACCATGTGAAATGGAATCAGATAATAACTCAATCACCATGCTATACTCAGTCATATTATTAGTTGTGTGATTGATACATATTCCTTGTAGCCTTATCAACTCATTAGTAGAATCATAGATTGTCCATGTTGAGGAAGAAATATTCTAAGTATTATGGCTAGCACCATCAACATAACCAAGATAGAGTTGACGGAATGCTGGCATATGTAAATCAAATGTAGTACAAGATAAGCAGAAGCGGTAGAAAAACTCATAAGAAAACTACACTGCAAAAAGATTTAGAAAATTTGTAAGATATGTACAAATTAAATATGTAGGAGAAACATTAGACATAGTAATTTTTCAGGCACAACTCATTAGAAGGATGTGCTAAAGGAACTCCGTCAAAATATACTAGTTCGTAGGCCCCTTTTGCAAGTGCATGTTTAACTATGTATGGACCCAACCACATGGGTTCAAGCTTCCCAACTCCTAAATTGTCATATTCTTAGTCATATAGAAGGACTAAGCCACCTTACAAGAAGATAGGAGGTTTGATATTATGATCAAATTATGTTTTAATGTGTTTTTTATGAGCCTTGTTAACCACCACAACATCATGACAAGTATCATCTAGATGTGTTAGGTATAAAAATCATTCATCTTCGATAGAGGTAGCAAGGAGAAACTCGATGACTAGTTTTAATGATGGGATTTCACATTCAATATGAATAACGACTTCCAGAATGTACACTAATTGGAATAGTGTGAATCTGGTTTTCATATGAATCGAGCTATGATATACCCAAAATTCTAAGAAAATAATGGTGTGCCAATTTGATTTATGAATCCCTACCATATGTTCAAGCAACGTTTTTAAAACTTTATTGATAGCTTCTACCTAGTCATTGGCCTGTGGGTAGTAGAGAGTCAAGTTATCATGATGTAAGCCTTACTTAGAAGTCAATTTGGACATCATGTAGTTATGAAAATGTTTTCCATGGTCCATGATAATGGCCTGTGCTACACTGAATCTCACACTAACATGGTTGAACACAAAAATTGTAGTAGTTTTGCCACTATTGTCCAATGTAGGCATCACCTGGACCCACTTCATGAAATAATCAACTAAAATGATAATATAACCATCCCATCGGCCGAGCAATGGTTACATATCATAAATTTGATACTCCATTTAGTAAATGGTCTAACAACAACTACTGGGGTAATAGAACTGGTGGAGCATAAGCTTTTCGAGTATAAATTTGGCACACATGACGTGACTTTTGGATGGCTAATATACAATCTCTGAACATGGTATGCGAAAAGTAACCAACATGTAAGGTTTTCTATGTGATATCATAAGTATACATATGCTCCTTGTATGTTCCAGTGTGATAGTCATTAAGGGCTTTCTTAGCTTCCTCTTGTGTGAGACAATGTCAAAAAATTTTATCGACATCACAATGATAAAGAGTATCACTGATCATAATATAGTGTTGAGATTCATACTAAATATGAAAACAATCGGAATGAGTTAATTCATACTAGAAAGTGTGGGTTTGGAGATAAATGATTATATCCCCATACCACATATTAAAAGAGCTAATCAGAAATAACGTCTCACTAGGAATAAGATATTCACTGACTATTTTTGCATTAGGATAGGGTCACATATAAATTCTAAAAATACTAGTTATTTCTTACATTTGTATTTAACAATTTCCAAATCAAACTCATGAAGGATCATAATCCACTTCAATTACTTCCCCCCAAGCAGTTGTTGCGATAGTATTTAAGTGATGGGGTTGCAATTAGAAACAAAAGTAGTTTTTCAAAGCAATATATAATGCAGAAATGTTTGAATAACATTTACTGTTTCCAAAGCCAACTTTTCTACATGTGAATACTTGATCTCGGTATGTGTCGAATTTCAACTCAACTAATAAATTACATGTTCATCATCCAAGTCATCCTCCTATACTTATACCATAGCGATAGTAGTATTATATGGAGCAAGATATAAGAAGTATCTCGGTGGTAATTAGGGGGATGCAAGAATGATGCATGAGCTATTACATTTTTTAAGGCATAAAATGACTTTTGGGCAGCATCATTTCGATGGAAGGGTACCCCTCTTTTCAAGATTCAGGTAAACCCCTTAGTAATTTTAGCATACTTAAGGATGAACCCACGTAGAAAATTTTCTTTCCCTTGTAATCATTGTAGATAAATGAGCTTTAAAGGAGCAAGAAAATTGAGTCTTTCCTAAACCTTCAATGGATCGATATAGATACCATTCTTAGACACAATGAGACCTAGGAGTTGACCATATTCTACACAAAATACACATTTATGTGGATTCAAATGTATTTTGTAATGTCAACATTGTAAGTAAACCGCTCTAAGATGCATATGGTGATGTCAATGATATTTCGAATGGGCAGGAATATCAGTAATATATGGCTGAATGATTTCCTTAATATCATGAAAAGCTTAATTCATGGCTTGTTGAAAATTTTCCCCTGCATTCTTTAGTCCAAAGGGGAGTTATCGGTCAGAAAAGGTGCTCCACAGAAATATGAACATGGTTTTATGTTGGTTAGAAGGGAGTATATTTATTTGATTGTATCTAGAAATCAATTCATAAATGATAATATTTCGCTTCTAGAATAATCATCAATAATCTGGTCTAATAAGGGTGTAAGATAGTTGTCCTAAGGCTAGGCTCAATTATTGTCTATATAATTGACACATACTTGAATGGTACCCTATTTCTTCATCACTAAGACAATATTTGAAACCAAATCAGTTAGTGTAATACGATATATAAAACCAACTTATAGAATTTTTTCAACTTCTTTGATTGTGGTAGTTTTCATCAGGTGTAACAGATGTAATCGTTGTCTAATAGGTCTTACATCTAGGTACATCTTGATTTCATGTGCCATAATGTTCGGGTTGATTACTAGAATATCTTCATAAGTTCAAGTGGATATATCACATAATTCTTAAAAGAGGGCCTTATAAATTTGAATCTCATTGGGAAAGCAAGAGGCTCATATGTGAACATTTTCAACAATTTTAGGCTTCACTGAGATGTTGAATGGATTGGTTTTCTTGATATTCCCAAAACTATTTTCAGAAATTACTTTGTATATGGGAATTAGATTCTAGGGATGCTCAGTAATCTTAGGTGAAAATAAGTCATCGAAACTATCCTTAAGGATGTCCCACTTAGGTAAAAGGGAGGAATGATGATCTCTATCATCCCACAGTTTCTCATCTGAAAACATGATTTCCATGATGCTCTCATCAGTAGGAAATACATCAGTGGAATGATAAGAACATCAAATTAATATTAATCCAAAATTGTGAGAATTATCACCAACCATGCTCACTTGGTTCTTTGTTTGCATAAGTGTCAAGCAGGCCAAGTGAATAGCTTCATAGACTAATTAAATAGGGTTGAGCAACATACGGTCACTGAAAGAATTGATATTAGAGTCATCAGGTACAATCCATGGAGCATATGGTTCTTGAGATGGAACAATATTAGATGTGATCATGTTGATTGGGGTGACCATGGTTGAAACATTAGGAGGCGGAAGTGTAAAAGTTCCCATTAAAGATGAATCTTATAATAACCCTACCCCAAGATTAATGTAAGGAATTGAAATTTTATCCAAAAGTGGAATATTTCCAGTGGTTTGAAAATCATTAGCGTAAAAGGAAATTTGGTCAATAATCATGAATTTTCCTTGATGAGGGAAGAGGATCATTCAAAAATATGATGAGGGCATAACTGCCATAGCGTAAGTCCAATCATAACCCAATAGGATGTTCTAGTCTAATGGTCCATTGACGCATTCTACCTCTACTGAAATTGTTTTACTTTCTAATGGGTAAAGATTTCATAATTCCATAAGGATCGAATCCTCTCCTATTAAATTCTTTGAGAGTCATTGGGGACAGATTAATAGGTGGAGAGCCCAATGCTTTCCAACAAGATAGCAACATGATAGAAGTGGAGGAACCTTCATAAACTACTATTTAGAACACACTCTTGCCTCTAACAACAACTTAAATCATGAATTCAAGTTGATGTGGAAGTTGGGGCATTGTCTTTCTAAATTAAAAACAATCAAGCCTGAATCTAAAGGATCCACCCCTCCAATTACTGCTAATAATGATTTCATCTGTGCAGAATAATTTTGTAAGACTTCAAGGGTAGACATAGCTGAAGGATCCTAGGTTAGATCTTCAACTATGTTATAGTTCTTGGAATCTCTTGCATGAGGATTAAATGACAACTTATAAATTACTCTAGGAGGAGGTTTCATTTGCATTTCAACATCTAGTCTCTCAATTTGTACAGGACTAGAACTATGTGGAGTAGAAGTCGAAGGTTGATCAATAACCTTTCCATTTGAAGGATTCGAAAACCATAGTCCTTATTCTGGGTAGCCACTAAGACATATTCCTCACACATCAGTATGTTGGAAGAATTTTGGGAAGAGGAGGATGAACCTTATGCAACCATTTTGGTCTCCTAATTTGGGAAAGGATCTGTAAACAAAACAGGTGAAATAGATAGAGAATTTAATAATTGATTTATTTCTACACATTGCAGACATTCCTTGGTTCAGGCTTTGAGTGGTCACAGGAGAAGGCTTCATATTGGATTGACTAGAGGGCTTATTCAATGGTTGTTAACCAATGGAATCACTCATGCCATCAACAACATGTGATTGTGATAAAGGAGTGTGTGGAATAGTGTGAGATGGTTGTAGGAAATTAGATATATTATGGTAGAGAGTTCCCAATTAGGTATAAACTACATCTAAATACTAAGCACGAGTAATAAATTGCTCTTCAGTAATAAATTCTCCCTTGGAAACATCCTTAGTTATATCATGTAGCATTGATTTAACAAACCATTCTACTATTAACTAATTTAGGATACATTTTTTAACCAAACAACAATGATGTCTCCACCCATGTATATGGTTAGATATGTGAGTAGAGTTAGATTGTTATAGAGAGTTCAAAATCTATCTACAAGTTTCATAATAGCTCACTAATTGAAAATGGGCCAGAAATGTTGTTTCCAATGTGCTAAAGTTATTAAATGAAGCTCTTTGTAATTTAACAAACCATTTTGTTTTCGAAACTATAAGAGTTCATTAGAAAAGATGAAAACAAGTAGAATCATCATTTAAGGAGTTTGAATAACACCATAAATGATAATTCATAACATGGTTTGGCATGTCTTCCCCAGGGTTGTCATTGAGTTTGGGATATCGCTCCACAATTTAGGTGGAATGGTCGCCCGCCAGGGAGAATGGTAGATTAGATCACTGGTAAGTTTGGAGAGGTTTCGTAACTCTAACGTTGCGGTAAATGGAAAATACCTATTAAATTATGATTGAGGGGGTTGGTAACCTTGTGAATAAATATTCACTATTGGTGGAGGATATCTTTAGTAAGGTAGAATGGGTTGGGCCATTAGGATTTGCATTCCACCATGGTAAGGATTGGTTTGAAAACTAGGGTAAGTATGACCAAGTTACCCTATTCCTAGAAGGCTTTGATAAGGTAGAAAAGGTGGACCATGAATGTATTGACCTTGATGAGGTTCCTATGGTATATTTGTTGGTTGTCCAATGGGGACCTGCAATATACCTTGAAAAGGTCATCCAAATGGAATCTACGATATGCCATGAATAGGTTCACTAACTTGTACCTAAGGCATAGTCTGACCAAGTGGACTATATGGGGTCTATGGTATACCCTTCACAAGTTATAGAAATGAGAATTGAAGTCTCCCTTCTACTGTATCACCTTTTTATACTTGAGGTATGGTCTGAACAGGTTGACTGGTTTGTACTTAAGGTATAACCTAGAGAGGTTGACTAGTAGGAACTTGAGTTGAAAACTAACTAGGTTGATCAGAAGTAGCAAGGGAAACATTCCAAGGAGACTTATACATTCCTAAAAATGGGGCACCAGTAGAAATAGGACTTATAAAAGGTAGAGCACCAACTTGTAATATTTACTTAAGATATGGGAACATACCAACAACAGGTTGTCCCCTAGCTAGATGATAAGGGTTATGCAAAGGCCATTACCCTCTAGCTAGAGGATACCTAGGGTAAGATGGAATGGATATAATTACACGTGTCCTATGCCACTAAGAAAAAAACCATGTTGCTAGTCTAAAACATTTCCAGGGACAATATATTAAACAAGTTGTGGGGTGCTCGATAAAGATGAAACATATGGTATTCTAGATGAGGAAGTTAGTTGAGAAGTCCAAATACTACTCAACGCTCTAGAAAAGGCTCATGACAATGACTGATCTCCCAATGGTACTGATCAAACACCATAAAGATGAGTTTCAAGTGAGGTCATGAAGATAGAAGCTGATGCAACTTGAATTGATTCACTCATAATGACAAATATAGGTTGGGTGGTTGTCGTTGACTCTATCATGGTTGAATTCTCTGGAAAAGTGTGTGTGTGTCAACATACCAAGGAGAATTTAGGAGATAATTATACCAAGGGTTTTGACGTAATGGAGAATTATGTGGAGGATTATGGTGTAATTGAATATGAGGTGTATAACTAGGAAAATATTGATACAAAGGAGGAAAATGTTGACGCAAAGGTATTTGAACATGAGAATCGATAACTAGGAGAATATTCTTCAGTAAAATCCTCTATACTCAATAAACCAGGGTGAATTACTTATGTTTCACTACCCATAGATGGGAGTGGAGGATGAGATAAAGGAAAAGGGGTAGAAGGATATATTTTTGAAGTTACTTGCTCGGTAACTCAAGGTTATTTTGGCTGAATTTCTTCAACAATCAATAATTAATAATAAATTTATATGTAAAATTATCTAATGGACAAGAAGAAATAAATTTACTACCAAAGAGCCATTTGTTGGAAACTAGGACACTATTGAGAGGGGTGGTGAATTAGTAGTGCATGAATTTTACCAAATTTTATTTTATTTTACTTTGTACACATCATTAAATAATTTAGCAATAAATTAAATAATCATATCAAATATTAATGTCAACAATCATAATGGAACACATAAGAACAAGTAATTTTCATAACTTCTCTTCAATTCATTCATAGGGAAAGCTACAACTCCCTGATTTTTCAACCAAAACTAAATGGATCTACAACCCCAACTATTCTCCACCACCCACTGGAAGGAGCTCCAACCCCTTATCTGCAATATACAACTTGCTTTAGACACTCAATGTTCCATATTTCAACCATTTTCATACTAGGATCAATGATTGTATTTTCTCCTTTCAAAAATAATTAAATCTCAGGCACCACTCAAAAATTACCTACACCATAGCAACACCTCATTGCTCCAGAAGTCTTGTCTAAAAACATTGTTCCAATTCTGCTTGATCATGCCTTCTTTCATAGTTTTTTATTTTGCTAATTTTGGCTTGTTGGATTTTTGCATGCATCAATATTTTTTTCCTTTGTCCTATTCATATTAGTCCAATGACTCAGTTTAATATTGATATGTTGTTATGCGATTAATCTCCAATTCAATCTAATATTTCTTTTGGTTATTTAAGTTGATTGGGAGCTTTTGCCAGATTTAGTAGCATGCCTTGTATTTTTAGCTACGGATTATTTTGGCTTAACTTCCAAAATTGTTGTAAAAACTGACTCTTCATTTTTTCCTTTAAGCCCCTTTTGTCTCAGCTTCCTTACCTATTTTTACGCCATATCACTAGTCTCCACAACCACGACTTAATACTTTGGGCACTAAGCCCTCTTAAGCCTTGTGCAGAACAATTCCTTTTATAAATGGCTCCTTGTGGTTGGTCACGCTTCTATGCAAAGCGACCAAAAATTTGGTGCTTAGCTACTCCAAGAGCCTTTATGGCTCTATATATCCTCAGCACCCCCAATTCCTACCTATGGCATAGGTCATAGTGTGGTTTCTTAGACCATAAACCCCAACATCCCTACACTTTTGTTTGTGTGAACCTTTGAAAACCTGCATGGGTCTATCTTTTGGGTCAACCTATTGAGTGGGGATCACCCGTCACCCTTCATAATTAGTTGTTGGTATGCCTTCATAAGTTGGTTCCTACTTCCCAATGCCTCCACTAAGGGTTGTTATCATTACTGCTGAGGTAAATCCTACAGGATGAGCTATCCTATGGGGTCCTCTCGATACTCTTCTCATTTGATGACCATTGGTGTGTTGTTAGTGTTGATGTGTCCCATCTCTCGCTACCTAGAAACACCTCTTACAAACATATTTTAAATATTTCGGGATGATGTCACTAGTGAGATCATGCTGATAACACCAGGAAAACCTAGTACCTCCAGTGTGGTGACACATGTCACTAGGAAACGACCCACTTGGGTACCTAAAAATGAAAATCTGCGTGACACCTTTCCACCTCTTATTCGCTCATGTTGATGTCATCACTTGATCAAGGAGGATATTGGTGGCCAGCTGCCTATTCCACCTAGACCCCCAGTCAGTTTCATCTATTTCCTTGTTCATTTCAATATTTACTATTTTTAGTAGTTTTTCGGGTCTTGAACATCCAGAGCAGTTTTGACCCCCTAAATGGAAGTTTTGACCCCTTGCTGCATCTCTATGTTTATGATCATATATGTAAGTTGTTTCATTCCTATTTAAATTTAGATTAGTGGTATTAGAGGTATCTTCTCTTTCTCTGTTTTCATTTTCATGTCCCCAATAAGTTTAGGGTATAAGGAGTTAGGGCTTGATCAGGTTGAACCAGGTTTAGCACTAATTAGCCAAACAAATCCCTACACTATTGGCCCTTTTGGCATCATCCCATAGAGCGCAGACTGAAGTCTCACCCAAAGCAGTATGGGGGGATGCTGGAACCAAGTTTCCGCACCCTGAGATGGTCGTGATGTCAGTTTATACCCTCTATTCCTACTTTCACGCAGGTCACTAAGCTTTAGGGCTCTTTTAGTCTACCATTTATTCTGCCCTTCAGTACCTCTGTGAAGGTGTACAATTGACCTTCGTGTAGCGTTAACCTGCAATCCAAGTACTTCCGCACTACTATGACAGCGTATTGTATAGTTTTCTAAGTTATCTTAAGTGTTTTACTTATCTTACTAATCAACCACAGTTAGCACCGTGTATAGAGATATTCTTACTTGCATTTAATTAACCAATACATTCACATACATTCATGCATCACATGAACATTGTAAATTAAACCCAAAATGCAATATAACCATATGCATTAACAAGAAATAAATACACATAATTTGCTAAATACTTCTCTTTATTGATGTCTTCAAATTAATGCAGACTTTATCCACCCTGCATAGACAGCTCTAGGGGTCCGTGCACTCAGCTGTGGACTTCCACCCTAGGCCTCTGTGCACTCAGCTGCAGAGCCTCTACCTATGCTAAGACTCGAAACACTTAGACTCCAATGCTTAGCTCCTCACTTCATTCTTCATTATTCCTTAAAGACTACTTAGAGCTTACTTAGTTAGCTCCTTTTTATACAATCCCATGGTCCATGGACCATGGGTGGATCTTTACAGATGACTTTACACTTTACAAAAGAAGAGCAGACAAATTTTTATGAATCTTGACACCTTCACACTCCACGACTAGAAAATTGTTGATGCCTCAAAAATCGCTGCAACAACATCGGGGAAAACCACCCGGTCCGGACCTTAATGTAGCTCCTTTTCCGTTTGGTGTGGTGACTCTGACTGGAAATAATGGGACCAGTTTCCCAATGATGAATAAAAAGGGAATGGATAAATGAGTGGTTTTCTAATAAAATGGTAATGGATGAATGATTTAATCTAAAAGTAAAAATATGAATAACTATCCTTTCCCGGAAAATTTCTATTTCTAGGTGTAGCATTTGATAATCTCTATTCACAATAAGCATATAGATGACTCTATTTGATAAACAAAGACATTCATTCATATAATAATTACTTTGTTCAAATAGTTGAACAAAGTAATCAATAAAACATTGTTACACTTATCCTTTATATGTCACCGATACATATATGACTAAAAGAATAACATCCCTTAAACATCCAATGGTGAAAAATATAAGGAATGCTGTTGAAAACACATACATATATTCAATGATAACAAGAGTAATCAAATAATGATTCACATAAAAGAATGAAACTAGATCATAGATAGTAGTACCATATGTGCTGTAAATCATTCCCGATATCAATCGCAATTTGAATTCCTTTTTCCAACTCAGGGATACTTTTATATCAAGGCAATAGTGCACATCCCATAAAAGCTTCCTTCATTAGAATTTGGAATAATGGCCCAGTCTTTATAAAAAATATACCGGAAGCAAAATAGTGCAACTTCCAAGTTTGATTCTTGTACAAAAACTGAGGACCCTTTCTAAATGCATGAAAGGGTCTATAAATACTAATTAAACTAACTAACTACAAAAATAAAATGCTATTTAATTGGTACAACTAAATCTTGAAAATCTTCTCCACAACAGGTTTGTTGGTAGTCGGAAGTATCATTCATCATTTTGGTTGTTCTCCCTTTGATCTGAGTTGGCAGATTGCAAGCATCGATTCCAATTCTGGAGGGCGGCTGAGATGAGAATGGAGCTGGGCTGAGTATGTGGCATCATGTATTTCGGGGATGATAAAATTGATTGCATCGCTTAGACACTTGACAACAATTTACCTGGGGTACATTGTGAAATCATATTAGATGGATAGAGAGTGTTATTTATTAACTCAATCAAGTTACTTGTAGATAATCTACATCTGGAAAATTCTCTCTCTGCCTTCATCAGCTGTGACTGCCATTCTAAGAATAGGATCTCCTTGTGTGATTCTAGGATTTTGGGTAGATTTGCTGCCTGTCCCTCATTTTTGTCTTGCCAAGCAAGAAAATTTGTCAGGGTCTCGTTGGCCTACTCCAAATCCTGTCTAGCATCAACTGATTTGTTAACTATTGATGTCGTTATATCACAAAGGGCTCAACGTAAGAAATATTATGACATAACAGTCTTAACTGTGTCACCAATGCCTTGTTAATTTGTAGCACTTCTGTTCTGAAATCAGTAGGTTGTGGAAGACTCTTGAACTTCTCTATTTGAAGTGATAGCTAAGCGATTTTCTCATCTTTCGTTTTCGCCATTAGTTCATTCATCATCTTTAACTTTGCCAACGCTTCTGATAATTCTTTCTGCTTTTGTATTGCGCTTGAGTCTATTCTCTGTTTTTCTTCAAGCAATTGCTTATTCAATTGATTGTTTAATTGATGCTGTGTTGCTAATTGTTGTTCCAACTGTTCAACTTTCTGTTGTGCTTCAGACAGCTGTGTTTGCAATAAAACAATTGCTTGGTCTTTTTCTTTAAGTAGGTTACTCACTTCCGATGCCTTGTCCATAGTGGCTGCCGAAAAAGCTCTGGCATACTGAGAAAGCTTCATTAGGTCATTGGAAGGGTCAAACTCTTCTTTCCAAACTACATTAGTTGTCTCTGTTTGCTCTGGAAATAGGGAAGGTTGATCAAGTCTTCTCCTTTTCCGTTGTCTTTTCACTACAGCCCTGTGTTTTGGACTATAAAAGACATCTAACGGAGGTATGTCCTCCACCTGCAAAATGGTTTGATCAGAGGGATCTTTTGGAATTATTTCTAAATACGTGCTAGGGGGTGGGCCGTTGGTTCCTTCATTCGGAACCTTTGTTGACACTATATCCTGTGTATCTGTTGCTTTGGGTGTATCAACACCTTTTGGACCTTCTAGATTGCTTATAATGGAGTCAAATTGCTGCCATTCTTGAAGTAGTTTCAGATCAATCTGGGTATCCACATTGACATTTTCACTGCCGTTATCCTGCTCCTTTTTTTGCTCTTCCTTGCGCTCTTTCTCCTGTACTTTCTCTTGCTCTTTCTCTTTATCTTTCTCGAGAATCTTTGATGCAGTAGGAGGTTTTTCGATGAGTTTTTGTTTAAGCTCGCTTGATTTTGTTGTCGGGGCAGTAGTTAATAAATCCAGAGGCAAATTTTGCAACCTCTATTCTCTGAGTTTATTGAATTTTACTAGCCCTTCATCGTTATATCTCATTTTAGCCAGTGCTTGGACCTGGAATAATTACTCTACCGAAGAAAATAAGTCATCAAAATCATCTTCCTTATGATTAAACCTTGTGAGTTTGGCCTGTTCAAGCACATTGTAGACGACTTTCCTTGGGTCAAATCGCCTATTAGGAATGGTAGCAAGAATTAACATGTTTATTTTCTCTGCTTCCTTCTCCGCATGCTTGTAGTCGTGCAAAGTATAAACACCGCATCTCAGAGGAAAAGTAGGCCAAGCCTACTTTTTTGAAATCCTCAAAGTCTTGGATGTTCCTACAGACGTAATTTGATAGGCTAATTCTCGGGCCAACAGCTTGTCAGGTATGTACAGAGGAAGGACATGAGGCTTGGAAAGGCTACCAAAAACCCTTATGTATGTGAATTTATCCTCCCCAAACAAGTTTCCTAGATTGGTTAGGTCAATCTCTGCTTGTGGAGAAATCTTTGAGGCAGGCTTGTCAAAAATGGCACGGTAAATAGGCAACATAAAACCATTACAAGTTTGATACAGGTGGTCCTTGTAGTGTGATTTCCACAGCTTTTGGTGATAAATGTGAATTGGCATGGGGTCTTGTGGAGTCCATCTCCACCCCAGTACAGGAAATTCAGAGTTGAAACAAAGAGTATCTAAAATATAAGCACTAAAATAAAATAGAGGAATAGACCTATCGGTCAGTGAGTTTTATTTCTAAACTCAAGAATAACAGTGGCTAACTTATCTGAAAATATATTTCCCTAATCCATTATCTCAATGTTAACTACTGCTTGCATTAAAGGAACCATTTCAATCGTGAATTTTGCAGAATCATGTAATCCCCAAATCCTACACATCATTGCCCCGACGTAACAGTAAGGAGAACATAATGAATCTACAGAGTACTTACCTGAAGATTCATGTTTGTGCCTTGTGGGGTTCTATCTCCATTCCCAAATTGGGGTTGATTCAGTTTCATTCTCACTTGTGAACTTCTCCAGAAATGATTTATTGTACTTCTTTTGTGGTTTAGGCAAGTGATACATTTTTCTTAAATCATCAGGTTGGAACGAGCCGAAGACTCTTCCGTCGACTGTGCAGAATGTTATATTCATAACAGGGATTTCCTCTACTACCCATCGCACTACATCTGTATATGGAAGAATTTTTTCTCAGGCTGTTATTCGATGTAGATATGAGTTGGCTAAGTCTTTCAGGGAAGCCTTTGACTTTCTAGTTGAATCTGCAGTAGCTTGCACTGATACCGTTTCAGGCTCTTCAGCTTCAATTAGATTATATATGCTTTGCCAGCTTGTGTTGCGGAGGCCAAGACAAGTAGTGTCTCAAGTCAATCCCTTCTTTCTTGGTCTTGGATCAGTGGTAGATTGCCCTGTTACTGCGGGAGCTGATGCTGCCGCAAATCTCTTGGATTTCTTCCCCATTTGACTTGAATTTGTTGCTTCAGCGGAGCTCTGCACAGGGAATAAAATGAACGTAATACAGAGAATAGGTGGTGCGAGCCAATATGAAAGAGTTATATCAATCAACGAATAATGAAGGCTTAAAATAATACTGGCGCAGATACAATCTCAAGGGAGATCTCGACATAATTGCTTCATTAATTGGCCACTTTAACCTGTCAATCATTTTAAATACCCATCATATCGTTTATACGCCGAATGATTCATTCATGCGTGGCTTGAGTTTTTGGTGGATAATCACAAGTAAATCACTATCGGGAACGGGAAGGCTTTTAATAATAATCTAAAATAATACATGCAAGCCTTTTCAATCTATTTTGAAACTCACGCCTTGCTTTATTGGATCGCAATCAGAGAAATGCTTTAGTAGTAATATCTGTGTCATTGCAAAATCCCCAATCCCCGATGGCAATACACCTTATCGCATCAGGAGTTTTTAAAGGTGTCTTTAACGTGTGTTGCGCTACATTCCCCGATTGCCGATAGCGATATCGCATCGGAGAAATAGTGGGAGGGCCTTTTGTTATACTTGCTTGCCTTTCCCAATAACTGATAGTTATTCAATTTTCGAATTGGGGTAAACCAATGGGTCTTTGCATTATGTATCCCTTGTTGTTGCGATATGCGATCTTGCGATCGCTTTATCGCAATAATAAAGAATTATATATTTATTTCATAAGACCGATTTATATTTGTTCAAAAGGTTTATAATATATTATTTCTTTTGGACCTTTTGATGAAGGATGAGTTGATACCAATTTTATTCACACATCTGTAAAAGGGACCTATTTCATATTATAGTTAAAAAGAAAAAATTTATGAAATGGGGGGTTGTTGTACAGCACAACAAAAATGCAGACACTTTATAGCTTTATTACAGATTTTTCCCAAAATGTGGGCTTTTAGCCCCAAAATTGTCCTTGGGGGGGAACTGTTCCGAACAGGCCCCCAACAAAAACATGGTGACTTGCACTTGAGTCACTCTATGGCACGAAGATCTTGGCGCGAAGACCTCCCAGCTCGACCTTTATGACGACAACCTCGACAGTGCACTATGCGGCCGCCTGCTTCGCTTCTTCAACCAAGTGCTCTATCACTGGTCCTGAATGGTTAGCCTGAAGCTTCTACTGAGTTGCTTGTAGATTAGCAAGATTGCCTTCAATATAGGTCGTGACTGAATTAGCCTCATCTAATCAAGGGTTCAAATGCACCTTCAACACTGCCTCTTTGTGTTATGTTGCATCTACCCGTTCTTTTAATTCTTTGGGCTCCTGCAGCTTTGCCAGTCTCTACTTGAGAGCGATGATGTGTGTTGTACCTTGTACTTCGTCAAAGCATTGTTGCATTTCTCACACATCTGTATCTAGTTGTTGTACATTAGGGTCCTCTTGTAGCCTTGTCAGGACTTCAAACAACTGTGTGAAAACTTTTGTGTAGCTGCTACTACACTGTCTACCGCCACTATCGCCTCTGTGACAACGGTTGCATGCTACTCCTTTACTTATGGTAGAGTTGAAGGCTAGGCCTTCAACTATAAATATGCAATCTGTAGGTTCAGCTCCACCTAAACCTTAGCCAACTCTCTGCGAGCATCGTGCACCCTTGTAGCAAGCTTGCGAACGCACACCTCGACTGGTTCTTCCTAGGGAATGGCCAACTCCGCGACCATTCGGCATGCCTCCTCCATGACCTAAATAATGCATTTATTTCAGTCAGTTACCTCAGTCACGGCGACGATGGCAGAGTCTCGCTGTAGGGCCAACCACACATTATTGATCTAATGTTCACTGATTACCTACACAACGTGGTGTTCCCAGGCCCTCAGCTCCATGATCACTCCATCCTACAATAGGTGAGGCACCTTGCCAGGGAGTGATGCTAAGTTCAACCCCACTCCCTTGAGGGCACTAACAGTGGGCCTGTCAGCTTCATTTTCTATGGTCAGTGCTCCATCCAGCATCACTATTTCTCTGGAGACTGTTTCACGCGGCATCTTGGCAACTTCTGAAGTACAATTAAGGAGGTTGGTGGACACCGTGCCAACCTATGATGCATTGATCTGCAGCTCCTATAGGCCTGTCTAGACGGCCCCCAATAGTAGTTTTTGTTGCTGCTCGAACTGTTGTAATGCCACTATGGTGACATCCTGCACCGTGTCTCCAATGTCATACAAATCTCCCTCCGTGAGGGTGATTGGATCCAGTGACACCTTACTGCTCTTGGATTTCTTCCTGGACCCCACTTTTTCTTGTTCCCATGGATTCTTGATGTGGTCCGACATTGTTTATGGGTTTGCGCCATGTTGCTCTGTTTTCTTGTCTGTTTCTTCCTCTGTTTTGGGTGAAGGTGACCTTGAGCCTTTGTCAGAGCCACACTCTGTTTCACCTGATTACTTTTCCACCTACTGGGTAGCATCACGCTCTGCTTGGGCCTTGTCAGCAGTATTCTTCTTCCTCTTACTAGCTAGTTGCATCATCTTGAGCTTGGCCTCCTCCTTTTTGTGTTGCGTGATGGACTTGTTCGACCCCACTGCCAAGTATGAGGTAGTGCGCCACTCTACCAGCTAGCGATCAAGAACTGCATCAGTCACATCGTCCATTGCCAAGTAAGGAAAGTCATACCATGTCTTCCTAGGGTCCTTCTGTGCCCTAATCGATACGTGGTGAAAGTCTACCTCGAACTCTGTGCACTCCTACAGTTTGGTAAACACAGTAGGCGACAATCTTGGTTTGCGATTGATATCCATGCAGATGTTCATTTCCATCAAGATCCAGAAGATCTTGCTATCCTTGATGCGTTGAGTATGCTTCGTCACCCATAGTGAAGAATACTTCATTGCTTCTGGTAGGTCTAGTGCGACCGAGTAGGAATTGTCTGTCTTCCGGCAACTCCTAGTATACTAGCACAATAGACAGCAAGAGCCATGCATAGTGGAAGGTCTTGCTGAGCTCCTGTGCCTCGCGGCAGTTCGTAAAGAACTCACGCAGAGATAACATGCCCAATTAAACTGGACTCCTTTGGTGCATTGGGCTGCAAGAGCAACAAGTGGTGATAACACTTCATCTGCATGACACTTCCTCATAACCTTTCCTGCCAAAATCTGCTTGGCCGCCTTGACTGTCGGGTCATAGATACTCGAGATGGAATAGCCTCGCATTTTCTTTACGAGCTTGAATTTCTCCTTCATGACCTCTGCAAGGGTCTTCTTGCTACCTTTCCCTCCAAACATCATGGCCATATTTTCCCTTCTATAGGGCAGCCCTGTGATCTTATGGATCAATCTATCAGTGATGGGTATTGGCTCCTCCAGCCACAGACACCCATCGTGGACCAAACATATCAGCGGCTTGATGACCAACACTATAATGGGGGTGCGATTACAGTCTGGCACCCATAGCAGGTTGAGAAGACCTACCTTGTCTACTCCCCTGAGCCACTTCTGTGGTTCCAATGCAGTCATCTTGGTGGTTGTGTTAACAACATGATGCATTTGTTGCTCAGTCCCCAAGTGCGAGAACTTCTCATCATCATCTAAGTCCCAATCTTCCAGTTTCAATAGAGGAACACACCCCAAGCATGGTCCTTAAAAGACAATCTCGTCCGACAACAGAGAGGTGCGCAAGGCAACCTTGCTCTCGTCAGTGTCCTTTGGCACCTTGGTCTTGCCCTTGCATGAAGGGATGTATTCGGGCAACTTAGTGATAGGGTCAGCACCCTAGACTTCAACTTCCTCTACTTCTACCCCAAGTCCTCATCATCCATCGTGATGTCCTCAATTTCTTCCTCATCCAGCTCTAGGTTAATGGCTTTTCCCTTTTATTGTGTGATGGGATTGTCCTTCTGTGGGTTTCGTCTAGGCGATGTGTGCACTGGTATCGCAAACTTCTTTCCCTTCTTTTCCTTCACAATTTCCTTAGTCAGGGTTGGCTTTGGTCTAGGCATCCATGGTTATTTGGGAACTTTAGCTAATATGACTAACAACATCTGGAGTAGCTCCCTCTACCTCCCTAACAACCTCCGGCACAACCCCCTCAGCTGTCATTTCTTCGGTGTCCATAGCTTTGTCGGGCGTTGACATGATGCTATGCAACAACTCCTGTGTCTCCTTTGGCAACATCTCAAATACTGAACTTTCTAGCAAAACTTCAACATTTTCGCGGTTCATGTGCACCTAAGAGCTCAACAACTCAATTCTCAAAATACCAAGTGTTTTTTGCTAGGCATCCACCTGTAATTTGTAGGGAATTTTGAATTCAAATCCGACCATTCTCCCCACATTTGGTTCATTAATGTTGGATTGGCGGTAGATTTCTAAGGATCTTACCCATAAAGTTTGTCTTAAATGCCAGCTGCTCACTCCATTTGGCCAAATTCCTACCTTCAAATCATGAACAGTGACTTTAACAGTCACTTTCCAGTTGACCTATGTGATTTCTCCTTGGGTTGCGCAGCTCTCTTTGCGCTGTTGCGAACCCTGTGACATTTGCTCGTCCCACACAATCCTCTCATTGTGCAGTGCCCCAACTTGGGAAGTGTAGTTTATAGTCTCGCACCTCCTTTTAGCTGCCTAGAGCACTAAGACTATGCCACCCTCATATAGTCACCTGGCTGGATCACCTGTGTATGGCTTCAATCGGCTATCATTCACCTTTCCTAGGAAGGGATCTTTGTTCAATTTAACCAACTGAACTGCTCCACCATCGGTAATCTCCTCAATGACATAGGGCCCTAAACCAGTGCACTCTAAATTTCCCCAAAAATTTATCAAACTTACTGTCATATAACAAAACCAAATCATTTACGTTAATGGTGCACAACTTCAAGTGTCGATGATGCCATGCTTTTTCACGCTGCTTTTTGACCTGTTGGTGAAATCTAGTTAGAAATCTCTCTTCCTCACAGCTAGTTGTGTGAGCCTCTCTTCCAGGGCTCTGTAATTCATCATACTCGTGAGTGTTGTTATGTGTAGACTAGGCACAATGTATTCCATGGGAACCATCACTTCAACACCATATACAAGCCTAAAGGGTGTCTATCCAATCAACATTTTACATGTTGTCTGATAGGTCCATAGTACTGTGGGTATGCATAGGTCCCAATCACTTTAATGGGTGTTGTAAACCTTGGTCAACGTGTTCCCTGACACCTTATTGAATGTTTCCACCATCCCATTAGCCTATGGGTGATAAGGCGTGCTTTTCTGGTGATATACTTGAAATTCCTCCATCAGTTTGTTGATCATTTTGTTCAGAAAGTGTGTACCATGATCACTCATCAAAATATTTGGACAACAAAATCACGTTAGTACATACTCAAAGAGGAACTTCATAGCAGTCTCACCTGTGCAATCCTTCACAGGCTATGCCTCCACCCATCGAGTCAAATACTCAGTCATGGTGATAATGTACCATGCTCCAATCTTCTTTCCTTGGGGTTGAATGGGTCCCACAAAATATATTGCCCATTTCTCAAGAGGTTGTAGCGTCATCTGTGGGTTCAAAGGTATCTCATCTCTCTGTGATGGCCTACCATTCCTTTGGCACACATCACACGTCTTACATTAATCTTTTGAATCCTAATGGAGGGTTGGCCACCACAACCCTACACATACAATCTTCTACCCGGTCGATCTTCCTGCATAATGGACTCCCGTGACACCCCTATGAGCATCCAGGAGGATACTGCTCCTTTCAAACTTCAGTACATATTGTCATAATACTTCATCAGATCCCATTTTGTACAGATGTCTGGTAATGACAAAAACGTCTGTCATGCGCGCCATCAACTGCTTCTGTTAGACGGTGTAGCCTTCCGGGGTAGTTCCTGTCATTAGGAAGTGTATGATATCTTCAAAGTGACCACCCGCAACATGTACTACAAATAGCTCCGCGTCAGGCAATCCCTCCTCCAAATTAGTGGGCTCTTCCTCAGTTTTGATGTGCGACAGATGGTCTAGTCCCGCATTTAGTTGTCTAGGTTTCACAATAACCTCAAAATCATACTCCTGGAATAATAACAACCACCTATAGATTGTCCCCCCCAACATAGGCTTATTGACCTGGTATTTCAACGTAGAATGATCCATATACATCTTAAAATGTCCACCCAACAAATAATGTCTAAACTTCTGGAGCACGTATACCATGGCTAACCGTTCGTGCTCGGTGGTGGAATAATGTTTCTCAGGCTTGGATAACCTCCTACTTACAAATACTATAGGATGGTCGAATTCTCCTCTACCAACCTGTGTCAGTACTGCTCCCAGTGTTATACATGACGTGTCTACATGTACATGAAACTCCTTCTTCCAATCCGGGAAGGCTAAAATCAATGCGGTGACCATTTTTCCTTTCAATACATCCAAGTTTTTCTGATAGTCCTTGTTCCAACAAAACATGGAATCCTTTTTCAACAACTTCTCCATAGGCATGGTGATCTGGGCATAGCCCCTGATAAACTTCCTGTAATACCCAGTATCTCCTAAGGTTGCGTGCAACTGTTTTACACTCCTTGGTGCCTCCAAGTTAAGTATTATTACAATCTTCACGGGATCTACCATCAGTCCCTGTCTACTAACCACATGACCCAGCAGAGTTCTGAAAGGAACACAAAACATGCATTTCTTCAAATTGAGTGTAATCTGGTACCTTCGAAAAGTATCTAACATTAGGCGCAAACATGCCACATGGAATTTTACCAACACAAACATAGTCCAGTCATCAAAGTACACCTCAAGAAACTTATGAATGAATTCTTTGAATGCAACGATGACTATGCGTGAAAAAATCACAGGCGCATTCTTGAATCCGGAAGGCATTACAGTGTATTGAAAACATCCCCATTCCATTGCGAAAGTCATCTTGCTTCTATCCTCAGGCACAATTTTGATGTGATGGTACCCAAAGAACCCATTAGTGAAGGAGTATACTTCCTGACCACCCACATTATCGAATACCTCATTAGTGAATGGTTTCGGGAAAGGATCATGTATGCAAGCATCAATCAACTTCCTGAGATCTATGCATATTATTATTTCATTTTTCTACATCTTCTCCTATACCACCATTGGGCTCACCCAATCAGATTCTTCTACGGGCTCAATGATGCCTTCCACGAGCATCTTGTCTAGTTCTAAGATGACCTTCTTGTTATACTTCAGATTGAGACAGTAAGGTCTTTGCCTAACTGGCTTCACGTCGGGTTTTAACATGATCTTCATAACACCCAAGTCTCATATTATCCCCTTTAGCTCCGTAAACTTGGTAGGGAACAAATCCTAGTATTCTTGGAGTAATTTGATGACCTTATCTACCATCGCGTCATCCCAGTAATCTCTAATCTTCGCAAACCTGGGCTCTTCCTCCATACCAATATTTACCTGTTTCGTTTTCAGTGGCGTGGTTATATTAGGATTCTCAATCTGCGGCCCCTCAACCGCACGGTGACCCTCAATTTCATGGATATTAATCTTTCGTGGATCCTTATCTTCTTCTTCAGCAGTCACGTTGTAGCATTCCAACATGTGGCTCAACTGAGTAGTCCAATCGGGTTGAATCAGATCCAAAGGATCCTGTGGTATCCTAAAGATTGTTGCTTTAACTTCTTGTAGCACTTCGTCAATAAGTCAAACCTGTCTTCGAAGATGAACGTCATTATGAATCCTTCATGTAGAATTTCCCATTCACTTGTGCCATGGCACAGCTCTATCTTCAAGTACCAGTTCATCGGGATGAAATCTAAGGTATGATAGAACAAGCGCACCCATTAAGGTTTGGGCTTCGCTCCATAAGCCTTCGCCCATTTGGCCAAGTGTGTGTGTGGATAATCCTTTCTGTCATATTTTTTCATCACTCATACCTTTGGCTTCCCAAAGTATGTTCGCATCATCCTCCTATGCTCGCGCCAATTTTCAAAACTACCCTTGTGCATACCCCACCATCTCGCAGCCGTATCACGCAATGCGTAGTCCAAAGCCTCAAAGCGTTGCTTCTTTTGTACTTCCCTCTCATATGCATCCAAAAATACATCTACAGCATTCAATCCATCGTAAATAGGTATATTTCTTACCTTTGACAATACACAACGTAGCAACCGGGTCATTATGTTACGACTCAGTGTGGTTACTTCATGTTGCCAATTCTTCCAGCGTTCTAATTCTTCATCATATTGTGAGGTGCAGGAACTCTCGCGATCCCACATAATTCATCCATCCACTGTTGAATTCACCCAATCTTGGTCTCACGTTGTTATATTATATATACAGTCCAAATCATCATCGCTTTCATAATCGTGGACTAGTTCAGTAGAGCACGATCCTTCAGCAGGATCCCAATCAATGTCAAGGAGCGCAGGGTAGGGGTTGTTGTCATTCACAAATTCTATCACTTCAAAGTCAACCAATGTGCTCATTCCTTCAATATCTACAGTTACTCCTTGCAACCATCCCATGGGGATGATCTTCTACTGATTTTCCATCCTTAACAGAATCAAAGACCACTGCAATGCGGGTCTTCCCATCTGCTCCCAAGTTTTCTTTGTTAAAATGTTCATGTATGACACCAAATCCAAAATAACTTGATCAATTCATATTCTCTTATCTATGTGGTTAGTCTCATATCTCGTCCTATCCTTGCTTTATGCTTACCAATCTTCTGTATAACACGCGTTTCACCCGAAGTGTTTCCGACACATCTATTTATAAGCTCTTGTAACCCCTTCATAGCTTTTCTCTCGTGTAGCAGCTTCATGTAGGTGTCTAGAAAGGTCATAAGCATATCTCTTCTTTACTTTCATGAACGTTTCGCGTGCACACTCCAAATCAAATTTAGCCTCCTTCGCTGGAGCTTTGCAAACCCATGCATTGTCTTTGGGTTGTTTCTGCTTATCATCACACATTGGAATTCCACTTTGGTGCACTATATTCACATTCAAATCCTCTGCATGAGGCTTAGCACTCATCATCTGTAGGTTCTGAGTCAGATGAGGTGGTAGTACCCCTTTGTCACATATCCTCGCTATCAATGTAGGACAATATTCTGTCTCATGATCAAACTGAGTACAATATTTGCACGATTGACATGTTAGGTTAGTGGATTCATGAGCATAGTGTCATGGTCCTCCATAGTTGTAGCAGATTAGCTGTCCTCGAACTCTGCTAGGTCCTCCTTTGCCGCAGCCTCGTCTGTGCCCCTGAAATCCTATTCACACCATCTCATCACTCTGGTCAAGGGGTCATGTTTCTACCTGAAATCTATAGGCGGGTGTTATTTCCATCATTAATTTGTAACTTCGGCAGTTGCACTCATCATGGCCTACCAACCTGGAGAATTTGTAGAATGTTTGTTGTAGTGTTTGTACACTTCTACAGCAAATGGCAATTATCAGTTGTATTTTTCCTTGCTACCTAACATATAGCGCACCACAACGTAGGCCCCATGCTTGGTCATGCTTAGGCTTCCAGCCTCAAAGGCATTGGTCCTCCTTCTGCAATATAGTTTGCAAAGACTGGGCAGTGGTCTTTTTCATGCCCCTAACCTTTACATTTAAGGCAC
Source organism: Pinus taeda (assembly GCA_000404065.3). Lineage (NCBI taxonomy): Eukaryota > Viridiplantae > Streptophyta > Pinopsida > Pinales > Pinaceae > Pinus > Pinus taeda. Next base: position 81,799 of record APFE031123741.1, on the reverse strand, counting down.
CATATCTCTTCGCGCACCTCCGGTCGAATTGTTCTATCCTACTTCAAACTTTGCAGTTCAAGGCAAAGATTCTACGACTGTGCATGGATCTGCTAAACCCCTAGATTCATATCTTTCATCGGTGTTTCATGTAATCTTATTGCAATCTCCAAGGCCTCTACCGAAGTCATAATATTTTGTTGTGACAGTGTAACCCTTACGTGAGGAAGGAGCAAAGCCAAGAACCATTCGTAGTGTTGTCCATCTGTTAAGTTCATATTGGCTTCATGGATTTTACACTTCAATCTATGATCCAATTCCCAAGCTGTCTCACCTAGTTTCATCGTGATTTCCTTGAACCCCACAATCAATTGTGCTTCGGATTTAGGCCTACTAAACTCTTTATTCAGCGTAGTCTAGATCTCTGCCAACCTAGAGTTTGGATTATCATTAAAGTACTTTATGTACCAAGTTAGCGTGCGATCCTCCAAAGCACTAACCAATGTTTCCTTCTTCATGTGATCATCTGTGACGTCCTGAGCTTCCCATACAGATTTCACAATGAACCAAAACTGGTCCAGGTCCTCATTTTCCAAGTCCTTAAATAAAGTTAGTTTCACTGAATTTGCCATATTGAACTGTGGTGGAGGTGGTGGTGGTATGGGCGAAATCACAGGTGATGGTGGTGAAGTTAGAGGTGGTGTAGGTGGAGGTGGCAGTCGCGGGAATCCCTATTTTATTAACCAAACTGCACTTCACAGAGAAGCCTACGCCACTCCCTCTTCGTCACCCAACAATGGTGAAATCAGTGCGCTATATTCAAGACCCTTTCTTCCTTCATTTCTGTAAGTCTTTCCACTTTGCGTAGATTTGAACTTCAAGGTAGTTTCATAACCTATTTTTCACACAATAATATCTTAATCCAGGTATTTAAATATTTCAAGTACTTACCTCATGGATCGTTGAAAAAGTGTTGCTCTACCTTGCTTTAACTAACTGAGGTATCGACCGCGAATTCAGTCACAAATCCTCCTATGATGCGATCGAGCCAATGATCGACAATGTGGGTGATCTTATCCTCAGAGGCTTCCAGTATCTGTACTAACTCTGGGGTCCAGACAATAGGACCATCAAGTCTCCACCTTCCTTGGCTATCCTATAGTTTTGTGATCCACTCGTATAACTCAACTAGAAAGGAATAAAAAAAGCTCTTGTGGATTTCTGTATACATGTACCTGTCCAACCACTGTTCCTTTTTCAGCCGTGGATTTATGTTCTCTTGCACCACAAATTCGTTTATCTTCCTATCTAACTAGTCTCTGACCTCTTTCTTAGTTGGATTCCAGTGATACGACATCACACACATCTTATGCAGATTACGGTCCTAGAAATAGAACCATTTTTTGGCTTTGTGGGGCCTGACCCAGGTTCAACATTAGTTAGCCAAACAAATCCATACACTACTAGCTCTTTCGGCATCAACCCACGGAGCGATGACCGAATTCTCACCCGAAGAAATATGGGGGAATGTTGGAACCAAGTTTCTGCACCCTGAGATGGTTGTGATGTCGGTTTATACCCTCTGTTCCTACTTTCACACAGGTCACTAAGCTTTAGGGCTCTGTCAATATACCCTTTATTCTGCCCTTCAGTACCTCCACGAAGGTGTACAATTGACCTTCACGCAACCTTAACCCGTGATCTAGGTACTTCCATGCTGCTATGATAGCATATTGTATAGGTTTCCAAGTTATCTTAAGTGTTTTGCTTATCTTACTAATCAACCATAGTTAGTGCCGCGTAAATAGATATTCTTACTTATGTTTAATTAACCAGTACATTCACATACATTCACGCATCACATGAACATTGTAAATTAAACCCAAAATGAAATATAACCAAATGCATTAACAAGAAATAAATACATAGAATTTGTAGACTACTATTTATTGATATCTTCATATTAATATAGACTCTATCTGCCCTGTGCACACAGTTGGAGGGGTCCGCGCACTCAACGGCAGACTTCCACCCCAGGCCTCTGCGCACTCAGCTACAGAGCCTCTACCTACGCTAAGACCCAAAACACTTATAATCCAATGCTAAACTCCTTACTTCATTCTTCGCTATCATTTAAATACTACTTAGAGATTACTTACTTAGCTCCTTTTTATACAATCCCATGGTTCGTGAACCATGGGTGGATCTTTACAGCTGACTTTACACTTTAGAAAATAAGGGCCGACAACCCTTTATGAAACTTGACACCTTCACACTCCGTGACCATAAAATGCGGAGACTTTACAACTTTATTACAAACTTATTCCAAAACGTGGGCATTTAGCCCAAAAACTATCCTTGGGGGGAACTTGTTCCCAACAATTACTTTTGCACTTCTCAAGACCGCCTGAAATGTCAAGGACTAGTGGGAAACCTACTATGAACAAAAGGACAAGAGTGAATCCTCATTGTTTTCAGTCGTACCCACTTGGAATCTTTTCCAAGACACCATAAAGGAACAATATTACCCTATCGGGAGCTATGAAGCCGAATACATAAAGTGGACCATGCTATGTTAGGGAAGGGACCAAGATTTTCCAGAGTTCACAAATATTTTTCATACCCTTTGCTCGAAGTTGGATATCAAGGATAATGAGTGACATTTTGTGTTGAAGTACTGCCACTGTCTACACAAGTACATCCAGGACAAGATGCAATTCCTAGACATTTCCTTGCTCGGCATGGCCTATCAGTACGCTGTCAAGTTTGACCAAAATTTTAAACAAAAGAATAAGGACTTTGGATCTACAAATCCAAAGCAAGGAAAAGGGGCCCCCAAACCACAGAACAAAGGAACAAGCCAAGGCGGGGCCCCCAAACCACAGAACAAAGGAACAAGCCAAGGCGGGGCTACCTAGGACAGTGCGCCAAAGTTGCAAGCAAAGAACAACACCACGAAGATGAAGAAGGACATGGAAAAATGGTGTGACTTCCATAAGAGCTCCACTCAAAATACAAGTGAGTGTCAATCCAAGCAGTCACTAGTGGTTGAGTTGAAGGCTTTTGAATCAAACATAGGCTCTGACTCTGAATCAAAATCCGATAAGGGAACTAACAAAGGGAATGCCTCCACCAAGATCTAGAATATTGAGCCTGTAGATCCAGAGGAGGGGCAACACCTCTTCCACTCATAGATGTTGGTGAAGGGTTCTCCACTACACTTCATTGTCGACAGCGGGATCCAAAAGAACCTCATTTTAGCAGAGGTTATGAAGCGGCTACGCCAAAAGACTACATCACATCCACACTTGTACACCATTGGGTGGCTCCACCAAGGATGAGATCTTCGCATCAAGAAGTAGTGCCGCCTTCCCTATAGCATCAAGCCCTTCATGGATGAGGTACTATGTGACATTTCTCCTCTTGATGTTTGTGATCTACTATTAGGAAAGCCATACTTGTTGAGGCAGCATGTTGTATATGATTCTAGACATCGCTTTGTGATTATTACTTTGGCTAATAAGTTGTACAGGATACTAGAGGTAGCCCCACCTACTGCCATTTCTTTGATCACTGCAAAGCAATACAGTAAGATCATTTCCTAGACCAGGAAATTTTTTTTCCTTATGATTTTCCCCCAGGGCAAGAAGAAGGTTGTGGCCACGACTTCCAATAAGGGCTCCTATGCACATCAACAACATATGGACAAGGCTGTGGAGGCATACAGGGATATTTTCTGCTCACCCACAGGGTTACCCCTACACTTTTAGGTCAAGCACTCTATCAATATGACCTCGGGCACGCTGCTACCCAATGGACCTATCTATCGATGCTCTGTTATGGAGAACAATGAGATCAAGAGGTAGATTCAAGAACTATTGCAGAAAGGGAACATCAGGCCAAGCTCATCACCTTGTGGGAGCCCGATTGTATTGATACAGAGGAAGGATGGGACCTGGAGGCTTTGTATTGATTGTCAGGTGTTGAACAAGATCACTATCTAGAAATGCTACCCAATCTCGTGGATTGAAGACCTTCTGGACTAGCTCAAAGAGGCCAAATATTTAAGAAAGATTGACTTGAAGTCAGGTTATCACTAGGTTCTTATCAAACCCTTCGATGTGTGTAAGATTGCCTTCAAATATAAGGAGGGCCTTTTTGAATGGTTGATCATGCCATTCAGATTGACGAACACCCTTGCAACCTTCATGAGACTGATGGACGACATCTTGCGACCCTTCACCAATGCATAAGTAGTGGTGTATTTAGATGACATCTTAATCTTCAACCAGAGTTGGGAAGAGGATCTCCACTATATTCGAAAGGTCCTTCAAACCCTATGATAGCACAAGCTATGTGCTAACTTGGAGAAATGCACCTTTGCCCTTACTAATTTCAATTTCTGGGATACATCATTGATGAGCAGGGTGTACATGTGGACCCATCCAAGATACAAGTCATTCAGGATTGGCCAGCCCCAACCACTCTAATAGAGCACTGTAGCCTTTTGGGTCTTTCCAATTTCTATCATAGGTTCATGTTGGGGTTCTCTCATATCAGTTTTCCTTTAAGTCACGTCACCAAGGGAAGAGTGAAAGAAAAGCTTTTTTGGTCAAAAACCCAACAAAAAGTGTTCTCTGAGATGACAAATCAGCTCTGTTCTGTACTAGTGCTTACATTACCAGACCTCCAACAACCATTTTAGATTGAGATAGATGCCTCCAACTATGCTATTGGTGTGGTTATTAATCAAATTGGGCATCTAGTGGCTTACCACAATGAAACACTTTCAGACACAGTCTGAAAGTACCCCACTTACGAAAAAGAAATGTATTCCATTGTAAAGACCTATCGTCAATGGAAGCATTACATTCTAGGGAAGGAAATGGTCATCCACACAGACCACTAACCTCTGTAATTCATATAGACATAAGGGAAGTTGCAGAACGATTGCCATCATAAATGGTCCACCTATCTGCAACAGTTCCATTTGAACATTAAGTATAAGAAGGGTAGCACCAATAATGTCATTGATTGACTCAGTCGAGCATCGGTCATGGTGCTGATCATTGTTCTCGACTCCTATGGGCATGAGACATCGAGGTGGCCACATCTTTACAAGAGCAATCCAGAATTCGATAGCATATACGAGACACTCCTGGAAGGGAAAAAAGTTCCAAATTTTCACCTTCAAGATGCACTATTATGCCACCTGGGACACATCTATGTTCCTTAAAGTGAGCATGCCAAGATGATTTGGGAAGTGAACTACAGTTGGGTCACTGGACATTTCAGAGTATATAAAACAATGGCGATATTGTAGAAGTATCTGTATTGGCTCAAACTTCATCAGGATGTTGAGATGTACATTAGACCCTACACTACCTATGCCATTGACAAACCAACCATAAAGAAATAAGGCCTACATACTCCTCTACCTATGCCTAGTTGGCCTTGGGAATCTATCTCCATGGATTACAAGTGGGCCTTCCTTCTACTAAGCACAACAATGATTGCGTTTTCATGGTTGTCGACAGATTCTCTAAAATTTCTAGCATAGTGGCCTCCAAGAAGAGTATCATAGCAGAGGCCAATACTAAGCTCTTCTTTGAGTGAGTGTGGGTACACTTTGGGATCCCATAGTCCATTGTCTCAGATCAGGATAGTAGATTCCTGAGTGCACTTTGGTCAAGTCTCTCGTCGATGTTGGATAGAAAACTTACTATGTCCATGACTCTCCATCCCCAAACCGATGGCCAAATAGAGGTTGTCAACAGGTTCATCGTACACATTATGCGCATGTACAAATCAAAGCATCCATGCATGTGGGATGAAATTATCCCCTATTTCAAACATAGCTACAATAGATCTCTCCACAGCTCAATAGGCCATAACCCTTTTCAGGTAGGGTTGGGATTTCAGTGATTATGCCCCATTGATGTGGCCATACCATTTTCATCCACTCAAGTAGATTTCGCTCACGTTTAGTCCGAAGCTGAAGGGCTAACAACTTTGTTGAGTGAATTCAAAAGATCCGCCAACAGGTCCATTATATATTGGATAGAGCCAATGCTAAGTACAAGTAGCACCATGAACAACATTGAGTGCCACACAAGTTCCAGGTGGGCGAGAAAGTTTCGCTACATTTGTAGAAGGAGCGCCTTGCCGGACCCCATCACAAGCTTCGTCCACTCCAATATGGGCCATACACCATCACCAAGATCATTGGTGACAATGCCTTCGAGCTTAGCATCCCACTACTCCTTGGTACACACCAAGTGTTCAATGTAGATCACCTTCAGCCATACTTTCCACAATTGTTCGACACATATTACATTGAAGAACATCTCACACCAATAGAATTCAACCCAGATTGCATGAAACATGCCACAACTGATCAAATCATGGACACATAAATGTACAATAATTTGCAACAGATTATACAGTTATATCGAGTTTTCAAAGAAAGCCAACTCTTTCACCAGGGTAAGTGTTTCACTAGGGACCAGGTTCAACAGAAATTTCCACACCTCAAGGAGGCTCTGCATGCAATGGGGACTATTTCTTCATAAGGGGGGAGGAATGATCCAGGTGGATATTGGTGGCCACCCACCTATTCCTCCTAGAGCCCCAAGTAAGTTTCATCTGTTTCCTTTTTCATTTAAGCATATACTACTTTTAGCAGTTTTCAAGTCTTGAAATTTCGGAGTAGTTTTGACCCCCTAAACAACATTTTCTTTTTGGGATTATGGAAATCCCATATCTATAACCAAGGGAATGTGGCACAACCTATAGTACTCGATGAGACCTTTCCAACAAGGTATCGTACACACCAAACAGAGATAATATGACCAAGTTACGACCCCGGGAAGTTGGCTGCCCTACGAACCCTAATGGGGCCCACAAACTCTTGGTGTTACATCTCTTGGGGTTAGGGTTTTGGTTATTTAGGGTTTTCTCATGATTTCCAATAATAAATAGGCCTTTGAGCATCATTTTAACATAGTTCATAGGCACGTAGCCACCACATCTCTTCTTAGAGATAAGATACCATCGCACAAGGTATCTTATTTCCATTTTGTTTGTAAGCATAGTTCAATATTTTTCTATTAATGAAATGAAGTGTTTTTATTTTGCATCTATGTGTATGATTATATTTTTATGTTTTCTCATTCCTATCTAAGTTCGAATCATCATTGTTTTCAGCTAGTCCAATCACATGCTGCCACTTGTCTTTTTTGGAGGAGAGAGAAAGGGTCCCAAGGTCTTGGTTCTGCAACCAATTCCTTTGTTAATTTGTTTTTCTAAAAACAATTGGATTCAAGCACTTCTCTCCTTGACACCATTCTTGGCAGGATTTTGCTTTTAGGAGGAGTGACTCTGGGTTCATTCACCGCCATTGATCAACACGATCGGCATTGTGGGAAACCATCTCTCATGACCAGCACACTTGTCTAAAGGGCCACCTTTTATGCCATCAAAAATCCACCTCGTGGCCCGACGCTTAGTCATCTACGCCCTACACAATATTCCAAGGTGAACCCATCGAGCTATCTTTGTCAAGCTAGACTATATTGTGGGCTCTGCCTCCAGCATATGTGAAGGCTCTATACTTATGTTGCGTCTTCCTCATATGCCCTTCTTTAATTATGCTCCCTGAGACCTTCTTTGACACTTGTTCCACCTATTGACTATAATGAACACTTTGTTTCCATCACCCTGTTTCCATCAATGACAACATTTTTCAACAATATCTCCATTTGACATTGATGGCAACAACAAAATAAAGTAAAACACCCTTTTATCTTGTAGAAATATGCCGAAATAGATTGTCTCCTTTGAGTTCTACCCAACCCCACCCCCCCCCCCCCCAGATTTTTGCTACTATAGTACTGTTGTTGGTATTGCTGTTGGTCTCTCATAGGTCTCTCCCATTGTTATTTTTTTATTTTTTATTTTGTTTGATTTGATTTTTTTAGATCTCTCCTCTTTGACATGAATGGAAGAGACACCATCATGCTCCCCCTATTACCATTCTCCATCTTTTCAACATTGTTTCTGTTGGAAAATACTGAAGAGTGTGGGGGGGGGGGGGGGGGGGTTTGGTTGAATCAGTATTCCTTAAAAATTAGCAACTTTTAAATCTTTTCATAGCATTAGCTAATCTTCAATTATCATTAACGGTTATGTAGTAACAATAGTGAATAAAAGAACACAGGAGGCACAAAAAGTTTATGTGGAAATCCCCCTCCGGACCAAAAATCACCGAACTCTTTTCTAATAATTCTTTAATCTTTAACTACAATTGAAAAGAAAGCTCCAACTTCCTAGAATCTAGTGATCCGGATTTTGGGAGGAGGCCCCCAAGATTTGAAATATTGAAATGGATCTTGGGAGGAGAGACCCCCAAGATCTAAAAACTTTTTATTAAAACCCACTTATCTGGATTTAAACAGGAATGCAACAAAATACAGAGAAAACCATAAAGACAGATATGCAGCGGAAATAATACTTCATTTCATTAATGGAAAATACTGAAATATGCTTACAACCAGAAATGGAAATAAACCAGCTAGGGTGATGGTAGCTTATCTCTGAGAAGAGATGTGGTGGCTACATGCCTCTGAACTGTAAAGGCTACATTGTGGCGGACAGTCTGTCCTTTTACAAAATGTGACCTGTTACTTATAGTATTTTTTAGTTACAATACCATGGATCAATTTCATGGTTGAATGAATAGCATGGGCAGGTGCCATTTTCCATTCGGATCATTCCTCCCTCCTTTAGAAGCAATGGTCCCCATTGCGTAAAGTTCCCTCTTGCAAAGCCTTTGTTGAATATGAAGAGCCACTGAAGATAAGGGTTTTATGTGGTTAACCCAAAACCCTGATAAACAAAGATCTGAGGATAGAGATACCCTGTAATGCTTGTGACCAACTATGATTCTGACAGTGTGCGGCCTAGCAAATGGACTTCGATGACAAGGATTTTATGCAGTTGACCCATAACCATGATGTTGGTTGTTGATGAAGTAGCAGGTGCCTACATAGCTTGGGGTGGGAGGGCACATCTCTAAATAACCTAAGACGAATGCTGCTATGTTGAAACTGATGAATGTGAAGCAGGTGCCTACTAAAGTGGGGTGGGAGGGCACGTCTCCAATGGGAACCCACTCTAAATGTTGCTCCATAATTAAAATGGGCATAACTCAACCAATATAACTTAGAATATTTATTTTAACCTGTTTTTAGAAGTAGAAGGATCGTTTTGCATCTTCCCATGAGTTGGAAATCCTTATCTAGACACTCTGAGATCTTAGATTTGCGCTGCAATAGTTCCGCTGTCACAAAAATTCTGATAAAATAGCTAACTTTAAAACAGTGATATCTCCCACATCCGAACTCCGATTCGACCCATTTGTTTTTTGAAATTGGGTGATTTTTTGAGAGGAATCCAGATCTGATATTTGTTTTTGTAAATTTTGTACCAAATATTTCATATCTGATCTGCAAAGTTTCCACCCAAAAAAATTCTTGCAAAAAAATGAGAAAAGAAAAATTCTTACTGCTTGACCCAAGAAAGTGCTCTGTGGAGGTTGTAGCACATGCATGAAGTTTGTTGAATATTGCTGCAAAATTTGAAAATGAAATATGCATCAAACCCTCATTCCCATGGAATCATAACCTGCTCTGATACCAGTGATCCGGATTTTGGGAGGAGGCCCTCAAGATCTGAAAGATTGAAATGGATCTTGGGAGGAGAGACCCCCAAAATATGAAATATTTTTATTAAAACCCACTGATCTAGATTTAAACAGGAATGCAACAAAATATAGAGATAACCATAAATGTTAGGGTCCCACCCTAACCCCCTTATCTATGTAATGGGACCACGTCATAGTCAAGAGTCAATAAAGCCCATATTAATAATT
>APFE031123741.1:26707-66580 GCA_000404065.3 Pinus taeda | reverse complement strand
AAGCAGTATATGGTCAACTCCCGCCTTCACCTACTTCATATCTCAAGGGATGCTCAAAAGTCCAAGCAGTGGATCAACTCCTACAACACCGCGCAACTATGCTCGCCCATCTTAGAGAAAATATTCATAAAGCTCAGAACCGCACGAAGCAACAGGTAGACCAACATCGCTCAGAGTGCCACTTTCAAGAAGGGGATCAGGTCTTTTTACGGCTCCAACCATACAAGCAAACATCACTCAAAGACAAGGGATGTCAGAAACTCTCTCCCAAATTCTACAGACCCTATCAAGTACTTCAACGCATTGGAGAAGTGGCCTACAAGTTGGCCTTGCCACCTACTGCAAAAATCCATCCAGTTTTTCATGTCTCATGCCTCAAGAAAGTGATTGGGAACAATTGCAGAATTCAGACTAGTCTCCCGGAATTGAACAAAGAAGGATCCATCTGGCTTCAACTGGAACAGGTCCTCGACACATGAGTCAAGCAACTGCGTGGCCGCATGATTAAGGAAGTCCTCGTCAAATGGAAAGACACCTCTCCAGAAGATGCAACTTGGGAGCCAGCCACTATTCTGCAGCAGTTTCCGCCTTCAGCCTTGAGGACAAGGCTAGTCTTAAGGGGGTGGGCATGTTAGGGTCCCACCCTAACCCCCTTATCTATGTAATGGGACCACGTCATAGTCAGGAGTCAATAAAGCCCATATTAATAATTGTAAGTGGTTAATCCGCAATTAATAAAGGAACCACAGTTAGTTGCAAATGGGTCGTAGTATTAGATAGATGGTATTAGTAATAAGCAGTATTGACCCGTGGTATTACTCATAGGAGTCATATATAAAGGATAGAAACTCCCTGCGAGGAGCATCGTGTCTTATTTTTGTAATCAAGCTCTACTCTATTGGAGGTTGCCCCCTCAAAGAGGCAATTGAACATTACTCTCTGAATAATAAAGTCTTTGCCATTCTGTGTTCTGGATATCTTTTCTTCGCATATTCTGTGTTCTCGGTCTCTTTTCTTCGCATATTCTGTATTTGGGTATCATTTGCAGGTTAAGAAGCATAACAATAAATACAGATATGCATTGGAAATAATACTTCATTTCATTAATGGAAAATACCGAAATATGCTTACAACTAGAAATGGAAATAAACTAGCTAGGGCGATGGTAGCTTACCTATGAGAAGAGATGTGGTGGCTACATGCTTCTGAACTATAAAGGCTACATTGTGGCGGATAGTCTGTCCTTTTACAAAATGTGACTTGTTACTTATAGTATTTTTCAGCTACAATACCATGGATCAATTCCATGGGTGAATGAATACCAAGGGCAGATGCCATTTTCCATTCAAATCATCTAGAAACTGATTCTTCTCTAGCTCCCACTAGATGGATGCTCCAATGCCCGAGATTCTTCAGTAGTCAATTGAATGGATGCCCCAACACCCAATGAGCTACGACTCATCCTAGCACCACCCTACCACCCTGAAGTTTTCACAGGCTTGAACTTGTTGGTGACTTCATGCACCAGCCTATCACCACTCTACCACCCTATAGAAGAATAAAAGAAGAATGGACTCTCGTACTAGGGAAAATGCTCCACTTTACAATGATATAGAATGATGTAGAAGAAGAAGACACACTAGACCATACCCCCAGCTATGACACACCCACCTAATGATGATCCTAGACCTCCTGACACTTCCTCTTCAACTCTTGGTAGATAGACACTTATACAACGTTTACAATGATGCTTTGACAATGACTCTGTACAATGATAGTTTTACAATGATTGTATGCAATGCTTCCCACTTGAAGACTTCATGTGGTGAACTTCTTGCTGATGTTTTGCACCTTGATTTATTCTCTTCTCATGCTACCCTTTATCACTCTTTAGAACATTAGATTATGCATTGAGTATTCTCTTGATGAATATATAATACCTGCAAAAAGTCTTCAAAGGAATACCCATGACATGATAATAGCAAAACTTACCTCATCTCGCAGAACATATGTCACTCCTAAACAAAAAAAACAAATTAGAATACAAAGAAGCTAATGCAATTAAGGGATGAGCATGCATATACAAAAGATACTTACCTATAGATTACCTCTACTGCATCATTTTGCTGCACCTTGCTCTTTCTTGCTCTTTCCACCCCTTGATGGCACTTGATCTAGCTTTTCTCGCCTTCTAGGAGCATGATATTTAATCTGATGTATCTCTATTATTTTAGATCCCCAATATATGATCTTCGATCTTGTAGTATCCCACTGAGTCTTCTTTCCAATGCCACGAGTTTGACCTGATTTGGACTCTTCACAACAACATTATGCCCAATCTCTCACAATGGCCTAATTATGGACTAGTTCAATAGAGCGAACTTGTACGATGTACCATGTGTCATTGTTTCCTCCTTCAGCTCTAAAATTGATACACAGAAAACTACAGTTTGTGCACTGTCTTCCACATTTTATAGATTCCAATCCTTTTCTCTGAGAGAGAGTTATGATGATTTTCCCAAGGTCACTTCATTGAGATGAAATTTGGAAGCTTGTAAAAACCCTAACTTCCATAGATCATATCTCCAAAAATATAGCGAACCAAGATCTGAAGTTTGTTCATGACTTTCATCAGGATTGCGATTCAAATGGATTTTAATTTTAGAACCTACGACTTCACATAAATGAATTTACAGTGAAAATTCCACGATCACTACATTTGGAGGATATATGAGATTTGTTTTTATAGAGTTGAGAGGGGATTCTATAGAGAATGTTGGAGGGATTTCAAGAGCTTAAAAAATTATTAATTATTGACTGTTCAATGACCAAAACCTATTATGAGTGCCATGCCACAACCCCATAGGGTTTTAGCCCACTAACTAGGGTTACTAACTTCAAACATGAATATCTCTCAAACCATGAAGAATTACTTGGCATGCCATATATCAACGGAAACATCTCGTCGAGTAGAATCCATTTAGAAGATCCTTGACTCAAAATACTCAAAATAGAGTAAGTTGTCAAGTCAAAATTCCCTTGCAATATTAGGGTAGGCCTTGCAATATTGGTGCTACTTGGGTTGACATCAATGATAACCTCAGATCATCTTTAGATCAACAGTTTCTTTGTTATGTTGATCCTGTGGATCTGGAAGCTTCATCTTTATATGTTGATAATGCAACAACTGCCTTTCTTCGTCCAAAAGGAAGAGATAGTGGAGGGAAGAAAGGGGCACAACTCCTAATTTGTCCCTCAAATACTCAAATTGTTCTCTAGTAAGTGGCTTGGTTAAGATATTAACAACTTTCTGTTTTCTAGGTACATACTCTAGCTTCACAATCTGAGATGCAAAAAACTCTCTTAAGAAATTATACTTGATGGGGATATGATTTGTTTTGGAGTGAAATTTTGGATTCTTTAACATAATTAATGCACTTGTGTTGTCACAAATAATGGGAATGGGTTGATCATAAAACACTTGTACATCTTATAAAGTTTTATTCATCCATAATAATTGAGTACAATAAGAAGTTTTTGCAACATATTTGGCTCTAGATTTAGGTAAGGAAATGAAAGCTTGCTTGTTATTCATCCATGAGACTAGAAAATCTCCAAGAAATAAAGCACCAAGAATTGTGTTTTCTCTATCATCCACGTCACTTGCCAACTCAACATCATTATAAATAGTAAATGAAAGATCCAGAAGAGTGATCCTGAAGATCCAGAGGAGGGGGATTGCCTCTTCCACTCACAAATTTGGATGAAGGGTTTTCTGTTGCAGTTCACTGTCGACAACGGGAGCCAAAAGAACCTCATTCCACTATTGGTCATGAGGTGACTGGGCCTAAAGACTACATCACATCCACAATCATACACCATCAGGTGGCTTCACCAAGGGTGAGATCTTTGCATCAGCCAACAGTGCCACCTTCCCTATAACATCAAGCCCTTCACGGATGAGGTACTATGGGATGTTGCTCGTCTTGATGTTTGTGATGTATTGTTAGGACAACCATACTTGTGGACATGACATGTTGTATATTAGTTTAGACCTCACTCTATGATTATTACTTTGGCTGATAAGTTGTATAGGATACCAGAGGTAGCCTTGCCTACTACCATCTCTTTGATTACTACAAAGAAATGTAGTAAGATCATTTCCTAGACCAAGAAATTTTTTTTCCTTATGATTCACCCCCAGGGCAAGAAGAAGGTTCTGGCCACGACATCCAGGCAGGGCTCCTCTATATAGCAACAACATATGGACAAGGTTGTGAAGGAGTACATGGATATTTTTTCCTCAACTACAGGGGTACCTTTACACTTTCAAGTCAAGTAATCCATCGATCTGACCCTCGGCGTGGTGCTGCCCAATGGACCAATCTATCGATGCTCTGTTTTGGAGAAAGATGAGATCAAGAGGAAGATTCAGGAACTATTGTAGAAAGGAAAAATTAGGCCAAGCTCATCACCTTGTGGGAGCCTGATTGTGTTGGTACAGAAGAAGGATGGGACCTGGAGGCTCTGTATTGACTATCGGGTGCTGAACGAGATCACTGTCCAGAATAGGTACCCAATCCCGTGGATTTATTTCCTTATGGACTAGCTCAAAGGGGCCAGATATTTCAACAATATTGACTTGAAATTAGGTATCACCAGGTGCATATTGAACCCTCCGATGTGTGGAATACTTCCTTCAAATCCAAGGAGGGCCTTTTCGAATGATTGGTCATGCCATTCGGATTAACGAACGCCCCTGCAAACTTCATGAGGCTGATGGATGAAATATTGTGACCCTTCACCAATGCATTCATGGTGGTGTATTTAGATGGAATCCTAATCTTTAGACTGAGTTGGGAAGAGCACCTCCACCATATTTGGCAAGTCCTTCAAACCTTACGACAACACAAGTTGTGTGCTAACTTAGAGAAATTCACCTTTGGCCTGACTGAGGTTCAATATCTAGGATACATCATTGATGAGAAGGTTGTACATGTGGACCCATCCAAGATACAAGTCATTCGGGATTGGCCAACCCCAACCACTCTAATAGAGCTCCATAAATTTTTGGGTCTTGGCAATTTCTACCCTAGGTTCATGTTGGGGTTCTCTCATACCACTTGGCCTTTAAGTCAAGTCACCAAGGGTAGAGTGAAAGAAAAGTTTTCTTGGTCAGAAACCCAACAAAAAGCGTTCTTTGAGATGACGAATCACCTTTGTTCTATACCGGTGCTCACATTACCAGATCTGCAACAACAATTTAAGATTGAGATAGGTGCCTCCAACTATGATATTGGTGTCATTCTTACTCAGCATGGGCATCCAATGGCTTACCATGGTGAGACACTTTCAGATACAATTTGAAAGTACCCCACTTACGACAAAGAAATGTATTCCATTGTGCAGATCTGTTTTCAGTGGACGAATTACATTCTAGGGAAGGAAATAGGCATCCACACACACCACCGACCTCTGTAGTTCATACGAACATAAGGGAAGTTGCAAAATGATCACCATCAGAAATGGTCCACCTATCTTTAACAGTTCCATTTGAACATTAAGTATAAGAAGGGTAGCACCAATAATGTCACTGATTGCCTCAGTTGACCACCAGTCATGGTGCTTATCACTATTCTCGACTCCTATGGGCACAGGACATCGGGGTTGTTGCATCTTTACAAGAGTGATCCTGAATTCAGTAGCATATACTAGACACTCCTGGAAGTGAAGAAAGTTCCAAATTTTCACCTTTAAGATGCATTGTTATGCCACCTGGGACACATCTATGTTCCTTCAAGTGAGCGTGCCAAGATGATTTGGGAGGTGCACTACAGTCACCTCATTGGACATTTCAAAGTAGAGAAAACAATGGCAGTATTGTAGAAGTATTTGTATTAACTGAAACTTCCTCGGGATGTTCGGAAATACATTAGATCCTACACCGCTTGCGCCATTTCCAAACCAAACATCAAGAATCAAGGCCTTTATACTCCTTTACCTACTCTTAGTTGGCCTTGGGAATCTATCTCCATGGGTTACATGTTAGGCCTTCCTTCTACTAAGCATGACAATGATTGCATTTTCATGTTCATCGAGAGATTCTCTAAGATGGTCATCATGGCGGTCTGTAAGAAAAGCATCATAGTAGAAGCCACTGCTAAGCTCTTCTTTGAGTGAGTGTGGGTACACCTTGGGATCCCACATTCCATTATATTAGATCAAGATAGAAGATTTGTGAGTGAATTTTGGTCAAGTCTCTGGTCGATGCTAGATACAAAACTTACTAAGTCCATGGCTTTGCATCCCCAAACTGATGGTGAAACAAAGGTTGTCAACAAGATGATCATACACATTTTGCACATGTACACCTTGAAGCATCCACACACGTGGGAGGAAATTATCCCCTATGTCCAACATAGCTACAACATAGCTCTCCACAACTCAATAGGCCATAACGTCTTTCAGGTAGCATTGGGATTTCAGCCATTATGCCCATTGATGTGGCCATACCATTTGCAGTCGCTCAGGTAGATTTGGATCATGTTTAATCCCAAGCTGAAGGGGCTAACAACTTCATTAAGTGCATTCAACAGATCCACCAATAGGTCCATGATATATTGGACAGAGCCAATGCTAAGTAAAAGCAGCACCATGATCAACATTGAGTGTTGCACAAGTTGCAGGTGGGCGAGAAACTTTCGCTACATTTGTAGAAGGATCACCTTTATGGACCCCACTGGAAGCTTCACCTACTCCAATATGGGCCATACACCATCACCAAGGTCATCGGTAACAATGACTTTGAGATCAAAATTCCACTTCTCCTTGGTCTGCACCCAATGTTCAATGTAGATCGCCTTCAACCATACTTTCCACCATTTTTGGATACATCTGACATTGCAGAACATGTCACACCAATAGAGTTCAACTCAGACTACATGGAACAAGCCACAACTTATGAGATCATGGACACACATATCAGGAACACTCACCAACAGATTATACAGTTATATCGAGTTGTCAAAGAAAGCCAACTCCTTCAACAGGGTAAGTGTTTCACTAGGGACTAGGTTCAACAGAAATTTCCTCACCTCATGGAGGCTTTGCATGCAATGGGGACCATTTCTTCATAAGGGGGGAGGAATGATCCAAGTGGATATTGGTGGCCAGCCACCTATTCCACCTACAACCCCCAGTTAGTTTCATTTGTTTCCTTGTTCATTTAAGCATTTACTACTTTTAGCAGTTTTTTAGGTCCTAAACTGTCGAAGCAAATTTGATCCCCTAAATAACATTTTTTGGGGTTTGCGGCAGGCCCATAGCCATAAGCAAAGGCATTTGGAAAAAAGTATAGTACTCGATGAGACCTTTCCAAAAAGGTATTGTATGCACAAAATAGAGATAATATGACCAAGTTATGACCCTGGGAAGTTGGCTGCCCTACTAACCCCAATGGGGCCCACAAACTCTTGGTGTTACATCTCCTAGGGTTAGGGGTTTGGTTGTTTAGGGTTTTCTCATGATTTCCAATAATAAATAGGTCCTTGAGCCTCATTTTAACACATTTGAAAGGCATGTAGCCACCACACCTCCTCTCGGAGATAAGCTACCATCGCCCGAGCTATCTTATTTCCATCATGTTTGTAAGCATAGTTAAGTATTTTTCTATTAATGAAATTAAGTGTTTTTCTCCTGGAACTCTATGTTTATAATTATATTTGTAAGTTGTTTAATTCCTATTGAAGTTCAGATCATCACTATGATCATCTAGGCCAATCACATGCTGCCACTTGTCTTTTGTTTGAGGAGACAGAAAGGGTCCCAAGGTCTTGGTCTTGTTACCAATTCCTTTGTTAATTTGTTTTTCTGGAAACCATTGGGTTCAACCAATTCTCTCTTTGACACCACTCTTGAGAGGATTGTGGTTTTACTAGGAGTGACTCTAGGATGGTTCTCCGCCATCGATCAACATGATTGGCAGTGTGGGAAAATATCTCTCGTGACCACCACACTTGTCTAAAGGGTCATCTTTGGTGTCGTCGAAAAGCCACCCCCTAGCCCAATGCTTAGTCTTTTATGCCCTACATAATCTTCTGGGGTGAACCCACCAAGCTACCTTCATCAAGACAGATTGTACTATGGCCTCTACCTCTAGCCTATGGGAGGGCTCTCTAATTCTGTTGTGGCTTCCTCATATGCCCTTCTTTAATTCTAGTCCCTGAGAACTTCTTTAACATGTGTGCCACCTATTGACTATAATGAAAACTTTGTTTCCATCACCCTGTTGTCATCAATGACAACATTTTTCAACAATATCTCCCTTTGACATTGATTGTAACACCAAAATAAAGTAAAACAATGTTTTCTCTTGTAGAAACATGCGAAAATAGTTTGCCTCCTTTGAATGCTACCCCCTAATATTTTTGATACTATAGTTCTACTGTTGGTATTACAGATGGTCTCTCATAGGTCTCTCTCATTTTTTTTTTTTTCATTTCTTTAGATCTCTCCTCCTTTGACATCAATGGTAGAGACACCATCATGCTCCCCTTATTACCATACTCCATATTTCAACATTATTTCTCTATCATGTTGATCTTGTGGACCTAGAAGCTTCATCTTGATATCTTGATAACACAACCCTACCTTTCTTTGTCCTAAAGGAAGATATAATGGAGGGAAGCAAGAGGCACAAATCCCATTTTTTTCATCAAATACTCAAAATGTTCTCTAGTAAGTGGCTTGGTGAAGATATCAACAACTTTCTCTTTTCTAGGTACATACTCCAGCTTCACAATCTGAGCTGCAAAAAACTCTCTCAAGAGATGATACTTTATGGGGATATGCTTTGTTTTGGAGTGAAATTTTGGATTCTTTAACATTCTCATTGCACTTTTCTTGTCACAATTAATTGTAATAGGTTGATCATAGAACAATTGTACATCTTATAAAGCTTGCTTCAGCCACAATAATTGAGTAAAATAAGAGGCTACTACAATTTGTTCGGCTCTAGCTTTAGATAAGGTAATGGAAGCTTGCTTCTTGTTCAACCATGAGACTAAATAGTCTCCAAGAAATAAAGCACCACTAATTATGTTTCGTTATCATCCACATCACTTGCCCAATCAATATCAATACAAACAGTAAATGAAAAATATTTACCTCTGGGGTACCACAGACCATAGCCCATTGTTTCTCTGAGATATTTGAGAATCGTTTTGGCTGCAAGTAGATGACTTTGTCTAGGATTTTCCTGAAATATTCCAACTATGGAAATGGTCTGCATGATGTTCGGTCTTATAGTTGTCAAATATAAAAGGCTTCCAATGATGGATTTATATAAGGTTTGGTCCACTTCTAGAGATTCATCCATCTTACTAAGCTTGCAAATTGTCACCATTGGAGTGCTCACTAATGAGCATTCTTCCATGGCAAATTTCTTTAGCACTTCCTTGCAATACTTGCCTTGAGAAATAAAAACTTCTTCAAGCGTATGAGCTATCTGTAATCCAAGGAAATCTGATAGCTCTCTAAACATGGATATCTCGAATGCAGTTTTCATATCAACTGCAAATTCACTGGTCAACAACTCCGAGTCACTGGTAAAGAAGATATCATCAACATATAGTACCAGCACAATAATTTTTCAGCTACACTTATTTTGAATCCACATTTGAGAAGATAACTATCTAGCTTGGAATAGCCATCTCTAGGGGCTTGCTTTATACCATAGAAGGAATTCTTAAGTCTACAAACATATTATGGCTTCTCCTTCAATTGAAATCCATCTGGTTGTTCTATGTAAAATTCCTCCTATAACTCTCCATTGAGAAAGGGAGATTTGACATCTATTTGATATATTTTGAATTTCTTAAAGCAAGAAAATGCCAAAAGCATTCATATTGCTTATATTCTAGCAATAATAGCAATAGTTGCATCAAAATCCAAACCTTCTATTTGAGCACAAACTTTGCAACGAACCTGGCCTTGTTTCTTAAACTTCTCCACGTCATTCAATGTATTCCTAAAAACCCACTTTGTGCCAATGGCATTCTTATTAGCATGACTTAAAACAATGTCCCAAGTTTTATTTTTCTCTATTTGATCCAATTATTTATTTATGGCCTTTAGCTAATGTTGATCTTGATTGACTTGAACAATATCCTTAGGTTCCTCCATGGAAATTAGGGAAACATGTGATTGCATAGGGGGATTTAATAGTTTCGTTCTTGTTTGCACACCAGTTTTTAATTCACCAACAATCTGATCATCTAGGTTATATTTTTGTACATACCTTAGGGGATCTCTTGCTTGAGGACTAGAGAGATCTTCCTCTCTTTCTTCTGCAACTACCTCATCATTCTCTTCACTGATGCTCATTAATTCATTAGCGCTGAGGTGTTTCTCTTCTTGATCAACATGCTCATCTACCTTCACATTAATGTATTCAATTATTGTCTTGGTGACTTTACTGTAGCATCTATCACATTTTTTGTTATGTGAGTAACCCAAAAAAATTCCTTCATATTCTAATATCTGATCTAAGATATAGGTTTTAACCAAATGATGATGATGTATCCACTCATGTATGTGATCAGATATGTGAGTAGAGTCAGATTATTTTAGAGAGTTAAAAAGATATGACCAGTTTCATAATTGATCATTAATTAAAAATGGGTCAGAAATGTTCTTTCCAATGTGTTAAAGTTATTAAATGAAGCCCTCGGTAATTCAACAAACCATTTTGCTTCCAAACCTATAAGAGTTCATTGGAAAAGATGCAAACGAAGAGAATCATCATTTAAGGAGTTTGAAGAACACCATAAGTGATAAGTCATAACATGGTTTAATAGGTCTTCCCCAGGGTTGTCATTGAATTGAGGAATATTGCTTGACAATTTAGGTGGAATAACACTCCACTAAGGATATTAGTAGATTATATTACTAGCAAATCGGTAGAGGTTTAGAAACTCTAACATTGCAATAAATGGAAACTACCTATTAAAGTATGATTCAGGGGTTTGGTAACATTGTGAATAAAGATTTAGTACAAGTGGAGGATATCCTAGGTAAAATGGAATGGGTTGGGCCATCAGGATTTGCATTCCACCATGGTAAGCATTGGTTTGAAAAACAAGATAACTATGATGAGGTTACCCTGTTCCAGGAAGGCTTTGATAAGGTGGAAAAGGCACACCTTGGATGTATTGATCTTAATGAGGTTCCTGCGATATATTCATCCGTTGTCCAATGGGGACCTATATTATACCTTGAAAACATTATCCAAATGGAATTTGTAGTTTTCCATGAATAGGTTTACTAAATTTTACCTGAGGCATAGTCTAACAAAGTTGACTATATGGAGTCTATGGTATACCCTGCATAAGTTAGACAAATGAGAATTGAGGTATCCCTTGTACTAGCTGACTTATTTGTACTTGAGGTATGGCCTGAACAGGTTGAGTTGTTTGTACTTGAGGTATAACTTGGAAAGGTTGACTAGTAGAAACTTTAGCTGAAACCTGACTAGGTTGACTAGAAGTAGCAAGGTAAACATTCCAAGGAGTTTATACATTCCTAGAAATGGGGAACTAGTAGAAATAAGACTTGTAAAAGGCAGAGCACCGACTTGTAGTATTTACTCAAGAGATGGGAACATACCAGCCATAGGTTGTCCCCCCACTGGATGATAAGGGTTATGAGAATGCCATTACCCTCCAGCGGGAGGATACTAGGGTAATATGGAATGGATTGTTGTGGGTGTCCTATTCCATTAAGAAAAAACCATATTGTTGATCTAAAGTATTTTGAGGCATAATAGATTGAACATGTTGTGGAATTCTCGAAAATGTGAACTAGATGGTATTCTAGATGATGAAGGTAATTGAGAAATCTAAGGACTACTCAACACTGCAGAAAAGGTTCCTGATAATGACTGATATCCCTGTAGTACTGATGGACCACCATAATGATGATTTTCTAGTGAGGTGGTGAAGATAGAAGTCGATGCAACTTCAATTGATTTACTCATAATGGAGGACACAGATTGGGAAAGTTCCCTTGACTCTATCATGGTTGGATTCTCTGGACAAGTGTGTGTGTGAATATGCTGAGGAGAATTCAGGAGAGAATTATACCAAGGATTCTTATGTAATGGAAAACTATATCGAGGATTCTTATGTAATCGAAAATGAGGTGTGTAGCTAGGAAAATCCTGATACAAAGGAGGAAAATCTCGACGCAAATGTATTCAAATAGGAGATCAATAAATAGGAGAATATTCTTCAGTGACATCCTTTATATTCAATAAACTAGATGGAAGTACTTCTGTTTCACTACCCGAAGATGGAAGTAGAGGATGAGATAAAGGTAGAGGGGTAGAATGATAAATTTATGAAGTTTCTCAGTAACTCAGGGTTCTTCTCATAGAATTTCTTCAGGTTCCAAAGTTTCCAACTCTATGATTTGAGGTTCTACAACTCTAGCTTCAATTGTTCCAAATTCAAATTTACAAGTTTCAATAGTTTTTGGTTCAACAGTTTCAAATTCTTAGATTCTAACTCACCAATTTCAGAAGATGTAACTTCGGGTTCAGTAACAGTAAGAAGTGATGATTCAGGATGGGTAATTTCTCATGGAGTAACTTCTGATGTACTGGATGTGGTATAATGTGATTTCTCATGCTTATGCCATGTTTATTTACTAGGTGTTACCTTTGGTGCTAAACCTTTCATTCTACATGAATGATGACAATGATCTTCCTAAATTAATTAATTAATTGAATAGTAAGAAAGAGGGGGGATAACTAGGAATAAAAGGCTTACCAGGTCAATGTGAACTGTAATATACTGTTAGGTACATGTAGGAAATCTCCTTGAATTTTGTTTTCAATATGTCATATATGAGAAGGCATCTCACTCAGTTACCTAGGTCTAGTTCACAACCTAATGGGTATTTCCAATATATACCTAAGGGTATCTTAACGGTGCTAGACCTGCCAACATTCAAGGGATCTCCCTGATATGAGGTCCCAATTAGACCTCACAACATTTGTTGTAGGAGTCCCATTCAGTATATTGGCCTGGTTGCCAAATTCTTAAAGGTTTGCCTTGACTCTAGTTGTCAACACAAGAGAGTAATGCAATGGTATCTTCGATCAACAAGGTCAGTGTGCCTGGTGAATGTCCATCGCAACTATGTCTAGGTTCTTTTACTACAAAAAGTGGGAACAAAATTGAGTCTCTTGGTGAGAGGTAATAGTACCACTCAGGAAGAGACAAACATGAACCATAAAATCCTATCCAACATCCATTGGAATAGTCCACAGTGGATGCGACAGTCTTTACAACCAATGAACAAGAAAAGATCCATCTACCATCCAACGGAGTAGTCCACAGTGGATGCGATAGTCGTCATAACTGATAATTAAGGAAAGTTTTGTTTGGTATCATGTGGAATAGTCGAGAAGGATGAGACAATAGTGAAAAACATTACAACAAATTCCCAACAAGATAAGCACTAAAACAACCAAAATAGTTCAATTATCTTAGTACATGTGACAACAAACATGAAATATAAATTATCATAGAACAGTCTCACAAACATCAAGAAGTCATGCATGGAAACCTGTTGGCCTAAAAAGGCTTTTGTAATTAAGAAAAAGTTCCAAGACAAATATTTACATTGTACATCACTAGCCCTAGTAGTGGGACATTGGAGCCACTCCTTGCTCCTCAGAGAACTGAATGAAACTCTCTATGTTTTGCGGGAGGAGCCAAGGTGAAACATCATTTACTCATATAATGAGGGGGTATATATAACCAAGGGGTGATGCTTGACCCTTGTGACTCTTTGACTACCCTCATGACTATTCAACTTCCTATGTCTTTTCAACTAACATGACTCTTCATATTCATGTGTGTCCATTAGAGTTCCACTTTACATTACATTTGATTTACAATATGCATGGCTCATAATAGTGATGTGGCCATTGGAAACTCATGACATGAATTGAAATGACACTACTAACATGGACTACCTTGCTGAGGTGGAAATGTCAAGCTGTTGTTGCTACTAAGTGATAGAGGTGTTCTTGGATGTGATTTATTTTCTCCTCTGCATAGCTTGATGAGGCGGTGTCTTCAGTGATCTTTGGTCTTGAGAGGTGGTTGCATACATGTTCTCCTTTTTCTTTCTATTGATAGATCTCTTTGTCTTTCTAAGTGTAAGTGAGTCTTCAAGCATATTTCTTCCTTCCTCTCCTTCTTCATCATCTCGCCATGATCTAACAGTGTACCCATTCCTACAATTCACTCATGATGGGATGAAAGCAATCCAAAAACTACCTAGTCTAAGATGATGCATTTTTATCCATCAAGTAAGCTTGGGATAAGTGACAGGTTGGAAAGAGGACCTAGTAATTGTGCATTGTGCAATTCCAGGTGATAGGGAGAGACGTTGGTCACTGAGACTATGCAGAGCGTAGCTTATGCTTGGCTGAGGAACTTCTGAGTATAGTCCCTACTGAGGGGAAACATTACACAGGGCCCACTGGGAGACATGATTGCATCATTGAGATATTCATTGGTTGATGAAGGATGGAACCCTGGTAGATAGATCTGCACAGTTCTTAAAGGAAAGGAGTACTGGGCAACAAAGAGACTTGGAGGATAGAACTACGCAGTTTATGAGGCCAATGAGCTCCGGCTGAGGATAGACACTGGCGGTTCTTTTGTGCAGTTATGGGAAGTCAGTCAGTATAGGCTCTCTATGTATTGTGGGGTTCTAGCAGGAAAGGGGAGAAGCTTGAGGGCTAAGATTTTGAAGTGCACAGTTCAAGTCAGGCCGAGAGGAGTTATTGCACAATTATGGGGATGAATGGAGGTTGCTTAGCTCTGGAATTGTGTAGTGCAACTGCCCTGGGGGGCAGTGACTGCACACTGTGAAGTTCTAGGTAGTAAGGTTGCATCATTTAGGGCTGATAGTATGTAGTGCATAGTTCATTTGGGGTTTGGTGAACTGAGTTTGCCAGTTAGGAAGATTTTTGGAGAAATGTCTAAGTGCGGGAGGAATGTGTCCTTGTGTATAACCTAAACTTTTTTATCACACACTTATTGTAGTTTGATGATACAAGAACTTAGAACACCAGAGCAACAAGACAAAGCACTACCCTCTGTGAGATTGTCTCATAACAAGAAGTGACAAGTGTGACACTTGGGTTAGACTTTAGGACGATCGTGAATTAATACACTGGTTGAATTCTAGCTTCTCTATCTTGGTTCATTTTTTAGTGGAGGGCCTTGGTCATTCAAGGAGTATTAATTCCTCATGAAAATTACTTTGGCTTCCCCACTTATCCCATGGGAAGACATGGTTCCCTTGGTACCTTCTATGTTGAACACAACATAAGATTTAGCCAGACTACATTGTTTTGAATTGGGAAGGATAGTTTAGCTTGTGAGGTTAAGATTTTCAAAGTATAGTTTTTCATCTCTGGTGTTTCTCCACCTCCAGGAGGCTTGGACAGTACCCCAACGAAGTCATGCAAGAACGCAAGCATTTCTCCACTTCCAGCGAGCCTGGATAGTACCCTAGTGGAGTTTCCTGCTTCACCTCTTTATGCAGGAAGCCTTTCTATTCTTTCACATTTATTTATTTGTTTAAAGAGAAATGTGCCTCAACTCTTATTTATTTTTGGGGTGGAAGAAGGATCCTGACTTATTGAGAGCAGGAGAGGTTTTTCCTTCAGAGAAGCATATAAAAACCTTTGAGTTAGGTTTTCTCATTTAGGTTTTCCCCTTCTCCATTTCTACTAGTTGGATAAGCTTGAAAAAATGAAAGTAGAAAACTAACTATAGGCATGAGGTTTCGAGACTAGACATAGGTTCATGGCTAGACTAAAACTCTCCTTACAGATGGATCATATTTTCTGTTAGAACTTCATCAACCAAAAGTTACAACCAATACAAGGAAGACAAAAACAGGAATGTCTAAGGGCTGCAGTGTCACAAGAATATTTGAACTTCAGCCACACACACACTTGGAAGTTAGAACCTAGTAAGGAAAAACACTTATTTACATAATAAAAACAACAGAAAATCAATGAAAGCATAACAACAAACAACAAAAGGTTATGTACATAGTGCGAGGTGCAGCCCTAGATCTTTATTCACAATATTTTTTAAGTCTTGGCCATTTATAGGGAGAGAGTCAATCTTCCTGTCAAGTGATTGAGGAAGGTACATTTATTGGCCAAGATTTTTGTGGAATGTGTAAGGACAAATCCACAGGGATTGAAACTTAGTGTGCTTTCCTTTGTCCTCATGGGCTTTGTTCCACTTCAAGACTACACCACCCACACTGAATTTGGTCTTCCTTGCAAACTTTATGTCAAACCATCTCTTGATATGACTCTGATGGGGTGAAAATTTATCCTTTTTCCTAGCCTTTCTACTTGTAGCTTGTGCAAAGTGTCCATCCTATGATGAACTAAGAGACATGGCTTGCCCTGGGATTCTTGGGACAACTAGAGAGTAGGAAAGTAGATGTTCAGTGGGAGGATGGCTTCCTTTCCACACACCAGGAAATAAGGGGAGGTATTTAGAGAAGGTTTATGTGTGACTCAATTAGCCGATAAGGCATTCACCAAAGTGGAGTTCCAGTTTTGTTGCTCAGATAATATGGTCTTTTTGATGATACAGATGATGTTTTTATTCTTGGATTCAACAAGACCATTCCCCTCTAGATAATAGTTAGTGGATTGTTTCAATACAATACCATTTTCCAATGCAAAATCCTAAAGCCTTAGTGAGGAAAAGTACGTTGCATTGTAAAAAACAAGCGATGTAGGAACGCCGAACCTGGAGATTATATTTTTCTACAGAAAGTTGATGACTTCTTGATCATTCACTTGTTTTAGCGGAACTGCCTCTGTCCACCGTGTGAAATAATAAGTAGTGGTCAAAATATAGCGATGATGCTTCAATGAATAAGGGAAAATTTCCCCAATGATATCCAAGCCTCACTGTTGAAATGATTCCTCCATTGCAGTAGGCTCTAGTGGGGATGTTGACTTCTGATTTCTACCAACACACCTTTGATAGACTAGACACTTGCAGGAATAGGGATGAGCATCCTTGCATAATGTAGGCTAGTAGAAACCGACCCGCATGACCTTGTGCATTGTAGTGTTGCCTTCAAAGTGTCCCCTGCTAGTCCATTATGGATATCATGTAAAACCTTGTCTGAATCATGTGCCTCCAGACACCACAGGAATATCTCGTTGTGGTTCTTTATGAAAAGAACCCCATGCACCACTTGATATGATAATGCTTTTAGTATGAGTGCCCTCTTCTGTCACATAGAAAAATGAGAGGGAGCGGTGCCATTCTCAATGTACTAGCAGACATCTGCATACAAAGTGTTTCCATCTAAAGTGGGAGAGACTCACTTAATGTTGTACATTTTTACTTCTTACTCTAAGCCTGTGAGCTCTTCTTCTTCCTCTTGCGCATTGACTACTTCTACTTCTAACATGCCAATACCATGATGCTTGATGGTGTGAATTGTTTTGATATGAATATTGTATTCCTATAATCTTGTCATCAAATTCACGCTTCTCTCACCCAGCTCTTGTTGAACAAGAAGTGATCTCACTGTTGGGTGTGGAACAATGATAATACAATTATTTTTCAAAAGGTAGGGTCTAAAGTAATTTACCTTCATGTATATTATATAATATTTCTTTTCCATGGTGGGGTAGTTACGTTCTGGTCCCTGTAGGCTCATTCTTATGAAGGAGATAGGTCGCTTATTGTTCAACTTGTCCTTTTGAGTGAGCACAATAGAAAGAGAAGTGTCAGAAGTGAAAGTGTAGAGAAAGAAGTCTTTGCTAATGTCTACACTATACAACACTAATTCTTTTGCTATCGCTTGCTTAATATGGGCGAACAGATCCTTTTCCCTTTTATCCCATTTGTAGACTACGTCCTTCTTGATCATCTCATGTATATGTTTGACGATTCTGACCATGGTTGGAGATGAAATTGTTGAGGAAGTTAATCTTCCCTATGAAAGACTACATAGCCTTCTTGTTCACTAGGTGGGGAATCTACGCGATGGTATGAACCCTGTTCAGAACTACCTTGATCCCACTTTTAGAAATAATATGTCCAAGAAGGTTACCCTCAGACATTACAAAGATACTCTTCTTGGATTCAAGGATATCCCATATTTTCAGCATCGCTCAAAAGTTTTCTTAAGGTGGCATAGGTGGTCTAACTATTGTTTAGAAAAAAATGTTATGTCATCGAGGTAGACCATTATGCTTTGTCCAATAAGACCATGGAAGGCCATGTCCATTGTATGTTGAAACGTTGCAACTGCATTGACCAACCCAAATGGAATTAAGTGAAATGTGAAATTGCCCCACTTAGTACACAACATAGTCTTTACTTTGTCAATCTCTACTGTCAGAACCTGGTTGTAACCCGAGAAACCATCTAACAAAGAAAACATTTTTGCCCTATATACTATTTGAAATATCTGCTCCATGGATGACACTAAGTAATTTTCCTTGTCCAAGACACGGCTAAGATTGCGAAAATCTACGCATAGGCGGATCTCCCCAAACTTCTTCCTTACAGGGTCTAAGTTAGATACCCATGTTGAAAGTCACACCTTGTAATTGATCCAAGCCTCCAAAATGTTTCTCAATTCCTTTTGTATGAGGGGCTCAAGCCTTGGATGAACTTTCCTTAATTTCTACTGAAAAGGCTTGGCCCCTTTCTTGATTGGTATCACGTCTTGGATTATTCACATTTCATATGTATTGATATCATTGTATATCCATGTAAATACAGCGTGGTACTATTTGAATAGGTGGATAAAATCTTACCTCTCTTGTGGTGTACAACAAGTACCGAGATTGACATTCTTCGGATATTTTTCTATCCCCAAATTGATATTCTCATGTGACAATGTAGAACTATGGGTTTTAGCATTCACAGGTCCTTGTAAATGGTTCTACGGGTCATACATCATTTCTAGTGATACCACACCCTTGGGGATGAGGTTTCCTTTGCTTGTACTAGTTGTGTCCTGCAGAGTATGTTTGTGCTCATCCTCATCAATTGTTGTGTCTTTGAACAAGTCAGTGTTGGCTATAAAGTATAGTATCTCTTGGTCACCATAAAAAATGTATAAATTAGTTATTTTGTATGGGATGGATGGTTTATAAAAAAAATCAATAGTAAAGTTGTCCCTTAACAGTAACATCCTAGTAGGTGCGTTTTCCAAGGCATTCATGGATGCATTACACATTCTCGACAATGAAATGATATTGAAATCTTGGAAATGATAAAAGGTCACCATAAATCTTGTTAGTAATTCTTATGATCAGGTGACACACTATGTATAGTGTTATGTACCTAACACACCATGATTTCATAGTCACCTACCACTTTTAGGACAACAAAATGAGATCAATGGCTTCTTGTAAGCCCAAGACAAGTGCTTCATACTATACAATGTTGTTTGTTCACTCGAATTCGAAGTGACTAGAGATTAAGTGTTTTCTCTACAACAGGTCTATTAAAATGAAACCAGCTCCAAATCCATCCTATGTTTTGGATGTGTCGAAGTACATGGTCCACATATCATCTATACAGGGACCGCCTACCGGATTAATAGTAGTAGTAGTAGCAGTAGTACTACTTACTGTACAAAGTTCATTATCGTCAGTTAGACATGGAAGTAGGTCCAACTATGTGTTTGGTGGGACTCAGACTGGCTCTGAAAGATAGCACCCCAACTGTGTTTCTAGAAAATAATTGCTGAAAACAATGATTTGTTATGTCAATCCAAGGGAGTAATGTTGTGTTCCATGTATCTCTCTAACAATACCTAGATTTGGTTGTTCCTACCTTTATACGGGAGCCATAAGCATGAAAAATTAGTGGAAAAGTATCATTGCGCCTTGATTAACCAGTCTCTACTTAGCAATACCCCATATGCTTTTGGGATGTACATAATCACAATGTTGATGCATTGATGAACTTGTTCATCAGACAATAACGAAATGATCACATCATTGAATTCACCAATTGTTGGAACACAAGTTCTATCCAATTGGATGATCTATGCATCTATCTTACTCCATTGAGAATTAATCTTCTTGGCCACAAAGAGTGGTATGCCATTAAGCAATACACCAGAATCATCCAAGCAATTGTGTACACTAAAGTTAAATATTTCAAATTATAACAAGAATGGTGGGCATAGTGAGTTTGCCTCCAAGCAGGGTGCATTGAGCAAAGATGTGAAAGTGTTAGTAGACTTACTGAATCCCTTGTCTAAAGAGTTGCCATCACCAATAGAATTTTTCCCAAGTGCTCGTAGAAGAATGTCCTGCTATTTCATGATTTTGTGAGTTCAAACAGAGATATGTTCAGATGAAATTTCTTAATGTCTTCTACAATGTTGTATTCTATTTGGGGAAGACTCACTGAGCTGTCCGAGGGTGGAACTGAGTTTATGGTTTCCGATGGAATGGTTTTGTCATTATTTCTAGTGGAAACACTTTTCATTGGGACTATCTTCCTGGAATTTCTCTGAGTGTTATATGTTGAATTAGCTAAAGGAGTCATTTTTCTTTGTATGTTTTCCTTGAATTTTTGTTTTGGCACCTTAATCAAAATGGTCGACCCTTGACTTCTCAAGCCGTATTGGTTACTCTACTTCTGGGATGGGCCATGACTCAGAGGCTCTTTATCAACAATGTTTTTCTCGGATGCAAGAACATGATGATACGTGATTACCACATGCCCAGTGCTTGGAGCTTCATCAGCTGTAGCAACTTCTTCTTCATCGTCACCAGGCTCAACCCTCTCATCAACCATGATTGTGTTAATCAACTATGCAATAATACTACTCATTCCTTGGTTTCGATATGGGCATGTCTTTTCCGAATGACGCTCGGCGTGGAACCTACAGTATGTATCCGTGCCAATTTTTCAATGTTCAGAACCATATTAAAACTTTGTGCAGATATTGTTGGTTGATTGCTACAGCTGCTCGAATATGCATCCTTCCTAGGTGGGTACCCATGGGGCCTCCTGCTCATGGTGGTCTCACTTGTCCTTTGTTTAAGTTCAACCATTTCAGTGATGAGGGATTTGACAATACGAGTAAGGCTTTCAATATCATTCATTTCCTTTTCCTTGGCCTGGCTCACAGAGGTCTGAGACCTCTTACCCATGTCCTTGGAAGCCTTGGTGGGTTCATCATCTGTGATGACTCCAAT
The DNA here is from genome assembly GCA_000404065.3 of Pinus taeda. Lineage (NCBI taxonomy): Eukaryota > Viridiplantae > Streptophyta > Pinopsida > Pinales > Pinaceae > Pinus > Pinus taeda. The sequence goes on along the minus strand of APFE031123741.1, from coordinate 45,276 downwards.
AGCATGCAGGTCCTTCTCTACGATAATACCCTCTTCATAGTTTTCTGTTAGAATTGGTTTCACAGTTCGCTTGACAAACTGTGCAATACTGGTTGGCAAGGCAGAAGTGTAGTAGTCGATGGTGATGGAGTCATGAGGTTTCATGTCATTCAAAAACTTGTTCAAAATATGGTTGAACCTCTGATTGAAATATTTAACCTTTTCTTTATTCTCCATCTTAAGGCTACCCAAATCCTTTAGCAACATTGCATGGGTCTTATCTTCAACAAACATATCAAGAAAGATCCTTTTGAATACCCTCCAATTATGAATGGAGTTTGGACGAAGGTTGTGGTACCATATAGTTGTTGTACCATCCAAAGTACATGGAAACAGTCTACATGCAACATCATCATAACATACCTCGAGTGTTTATAGATGTAGGTAAAAAAGTTATCTTTCGCCTTCACTATCTTGTCAAGGTCATATTTCAGTAAGAGCTTCTCTGCATGTCTTGGCATCTTCTATAGGACACCCAAAAGTGCTCGTAGGCCCTAAGTCATCCAATATAGATTTTGGTCTTCTATGTCATCTTATTCATCATCCTCCTCTTCCTCTTCTGAATCCATTGGTTCTTCTTCCTCTTCTTCTCGTTCATATCCTTCCCCTCCACCTCCTCCACTGGAGTTTGAACCCGAGAGAAATGGACTGCCTCCTTCTCCTTCGTGAAAGAGTGGAGGTTCCTCTTCCTATTCAAAAACATGTGCTAATTACTAAAGAGTGGCGAGGATCTCTTCTTCAACATAGGAGACCACTACTCCTTTGGGGGTGGTTTTTCTCTTCTTTTAGAATATGGAAGGGTGATTACTCCTAGAATCAGCCCAACAACTTTTGGAAACTAACGGATGATCGGGTGGAGAGCTCGAATATGATGGTACAGGATTTCACATTTAGGAATAGGTGGTGAGGAATTACCAACTTTAGAGTTATGAGTAGCTGAGATGGAGTGAATGTTACTTCCTTGACCGAAATATTTAGGAGTGGGGTCAATGGGACAATTAGCCATATAATACTGGTTGCAGCCCTTCTAGTGCCAAAAATGTTGACGGTGTAGGACCTGCAAACATTCATGGGATCTCCCTGATATGCGGTCCCAATCAGACCTCACACTATTTGTTGTAGGAGTCCCATCCCGTATAATGGCCCTGTTGCTCAATTCTTGAAGATTTTTCGTGGCTCTAGTTGTCAACATGAGAGAGTAATGCAATGGTATCTTCAAAAAATAAGGTGAGTGTGCCTGGTGAGTGTGCAACGCAACTGTGTTTAGGTTCTCTTACTACAAAATGGGGGAAGAAAAGTGAGCCTCTAAGTGAGAGGTGATAGTATGACCAAGGAAGAGAGACACATGAACCATAAAATCCTATCCAACTGTTGGCTTATTGGGGCTTGACCTAGGTTCAGAGTTGAGTTAGCCAAACAAATCCTAGCACTAATGACCCTTTCAGCAACAGTCTGCAGAGCGCGGACTGAGGTCTCACTTGAAGTAGTATGGGAGGGTGCTAGAACCAGGTTTTGGCACCCTCGAGATGCCTGATGAGTTCAAGTGGTCCGCGGTTCGACCCTGCATGCAAGTTGCTTCGCGCACTTTCCCGTACCTCACAGCTTGATATACTGCCTTCGCGCAGCCCCACTCGGGGGCCAAACACTGTGCTTCGGAATTTTTGCCAAAGTCCTTACTAGTATTCCAAGGTTAGTTGATTATTTTAGCCTACTTTCATGCTTTAAGTTATACTTAACACCATCAACCATTCATACATGTGTGCGCAGTAAATAAACACTATATGTCGAGATTATATCAAGCAAGCATTAACCCAAGTGCAGATACACAAAATTATGATAAAATTTCTCTTTATTGATTCCTTATTTGGTTACAAACTCGACTCCACCCTGTGCACTCAGCTACAGGGGTCTGTGCACTCAACTGCAGACTACTAGGCCTCTGTGCACTGAGCTGCAGAGCCTTCTCCTACCCTATGACCCAAAGACACACTTCACCTTACTTCCTTAGACCTTCTTCTCTCTATTACTCTATATCCCTTTACACTTAGAGCCTCACTCTATTTATACAATCCCATGGTCCACAAACCATGGGTAGGTCTATCTAGCCGACATTACATTACAAAACTAGGGCGGACAACCATGTGACTCTATCATACTTTTCACGCTCTGCACCCACAATTGGCGGATCCTTACAACAAGATTGGGTAAAAACTTGGGTTTTGAGCCCCAAAACATGCCTTTGGGGGGGAATTCCATGCCCAACACGAACATCCAGCGGAATAGTCCACAGTGGATACGACAGTCATTACAACCAATGAATAGGAAAATAGTTGTATACCATCTAGGGGAGTAGTCAACAACAGATGTGATGGTCATTATAATCGATAAGTAAGGCAAGGTCTGTCCAATATCCTGTGGAAAAATCCACAAGGATGAGACAATAGTGACCATTACAACACATTCCCAAAAAAATAAGCACTAAAACATATGAAATAGTTCAACTATATTAGTACAAACATTAAATATAAATGTTGACAAAATACTCTCACAAACATCCATAAGTGATGCATGGAAATGTGTTGGCCTAAAAAGGCTTCTATAATTAAGAAAAAATTCCAAGACACAAATTTACATTGTACATCACTAGCCCCAGTAATGGGACTTTGGAGCCACTCCTTGCTCCTTAAAGAACTGACTGAAACTCTCTATGCTTTGTGGGAGGAGCCAAGGTGAAACATCCTTTTATCATACAATGAGGGGTCATATATAACCAAGGGGTGATGCTTGACCCTTGTGATTCTTTGAGTACCCTCATGACTATTCAACTTCCTATGAATTTTAGACTAACACGACTCTTCATATTCATGTGTGTCCATTGGACTTCCACTTTATGTTACATTTGATTTACAATATACATGGTTCATAATAGTGATGTGGCCTTTGAAAAATCATGACATGACTTGACATGACACTGCTGATGTGGAATAACGTGCTGAGGTGGGAATGTCAAGCGATTGTTGCTACTGAGTGATAGATGTGTTCTTGGATGTGCTTTCTCTTCTCCTCTACATAGCTTGATGATGTAGGGTCTTCAATGATCTTTAGCATTGAGAGGTGGTTTCATATATGTGATAATTTTTCTTAGTCTTGACATGTTTCTTTTTCCGTCCAGTTATAAGTGAGTCTTTAAGCATGTTTCCTCCTTCTTCTCCTTCTTCATCATCTCTCCATGACTTAATAGTTTACTTGTTCCTACAATTAAATCATGACAGGAAGACATAAATCCAAAAAAATCCCTAGTTTAAGATGATGCATTATTATCCATGGACTGAGTCCGAAACATGAGACATGTTGGAAAGAGGGCCCAATAACTATGATCTATAGTTCCAGGTGACACAGAGAGAGGTTGGTCACTGAGACTATGCAGAGTGCAGCTCAGGCTTGGCTGAGGAACTTCTGAGAATAGCTCTTACTGAGGGGGAAAATGTGTAGGGGCCAATAGGAGACAGGATTGCATAGTTGAGATAGTCAGTGGCTAATGCAAGATGTGACCCTGGGAGACAGATCTATGTAGTTTTCAAATATGCACAATGAGAATTGGAGGACACATATGCACAATTTATGAGGTCAGTGAGCACACTAGGGGGCACTAGGGGGCACTATGGGGCACTTCTGCGCTATTCTAGAGGCAAGGCAGGAAGGGATCTTTGCGAATTGTAGGTTTCCAGTAGGCGAGATGCTTGAGGACTGATATTGTGAAGTGCACAGTGCAAGTTAAGCTAGGAGGAGTTATGGTGCAATTCTAGAGATGAAGGGAGGTTGCTCAGCTCTTGAATTGTGTAGTGAAACTAGCTTGGGGGAAGTGATTGCACACTGCGTAGCTCTAGGAAGAAAGATTGCATCACTGAGGGCTAATACTACGTAGTTAGTAGTTCAGTCGAGGTCCGGTTAACTGAGTTTCCCAGTCAGGAACATTTTTGAGGAAATGACTAAGTGTAAGAGGAAGGTGAACTTCTCTAGAACTTGAAATTTGTGATCACACACTTAGCATACTTCGACGACACGAAAAAATAAACCACTGGAACAACAATACAAGGCACTACCTTCCATGAGACTGTCTCATAACAAGAAGCAACAAGTGTAACACTTGAGTTAGACTTTAGGACAACCGAGATGACACTTGTGCGACAATGATTAAAACTTTATTTATGAGTGTGACGGGAGCTTACATAGCTAGGACAACTCGAATACACAAAGCCTAACCTTTGAAGCCATTAGAAAAGGTCCATAAGCATGGTAAAAAAGTCAAACATGCTAAATGACGATAGTTAATCAAACAACCAAAAGGGGTGAAAAGAATATAAGAAATCTCTCGAAATGATTTCACGTATTTGCAACAATAAAGGGAAAGACCAAGGAAGGCTCTGAGATTGGAGTGTAAGCCAAAATTTTGGAGGGTGTTCTAGCCACTATAATAGGGTACAGGGTAGCACAATCCATGGTAGTATTATCTAACACATAATCGTATGATGTTAGAATTCATATACACTCATCATATGTGGTGTAGCTTCCTATATACCCAAAGGTATGTGGAAGAATGATCCTAGATACTTCGAAGTATGTGGAAAACCGACAATCCCCAGAATGTAACGCAAACGGTTAACGACAACTTGTACATTTAGAGATGTCAAAACATATATTCTAGCCTAGACCAACTAAATGTGTTTTTACTATTTCAAATGCTCCTTAGATTTATTGGAAAATTTTAAATGTTCATGTTGATTAAGGTTTCTGTTTGATTGTAAAATAAAAGCATTCACTTGAATTCTTAAAATGTGGCTAATATGAGAGAAATCTTCTCAATTTGATAAAGATATAACTAGAGGAAAGGAATAGGTTCTAGTTCAGAAATGAAGAAAAAGAATCTTCCAAACAAGACCTTCAAATACACTATTCCAATTTCAAAATTTCGAAGCCCTAATGCACAAGAAATTCATTTTTTTTTCTTTTAATGTATAGAGAACTGAAACTATGACTAAATTATTGTAATAAAAGAAATTAAATCAGATAATTACTATAACTAATGAAACAATAGTCAAGTTATATGTAAAAATATCTAATGGACAAGAAGAAATATAATTTCTACCAAAGAGCCATCTATTGGAAACCAGGACACTACTAAGAGGGGTGGTGAATCAGTAGTGTAGAAATTTTACCAAATTAAAATTTTATTTTAATTTGTGAACATCATTAAATAATTCATAAATAAATTAAATAAGCATAACAAAGATTAATGTCAACAATCAAAATGTAACACACAAGAACAAGTAACTTTTAGAACTGCTCTTCAGCTCATTCATAGGGAAAGCTACAACTTGTTGTTACAATTTCTCTAGCTATGACCAACAAGAAGCTACAACTCCCTAATTTTTCAGATACAACTAAATGGATCTACAATCCCAAATATTCTCCAGCACCCACTAAAAGGAACTCCAAGTCCTAATCAACAAGCTACAACTTTCTTTAGACACTCAATGTTCCATCTTTCATCCATTTTCATTCTAGTGTCAATAACTCTCTTCTCTCCTTTCAAAAACAATTAAATCTTAGCCACCACTAAAAAATTGTTAGAAAAATGATAATACTGAGAGGGGGGTGAATTGGTATTAGGGCTAATTTTAACTTTTTAAGCCTATTTACTTTTCTTATTCAAGCTTGGCACCCATCCATATAATCAACAACAATATGTAATATGGAAGCAACATTAACTCAACATATAATCATACACACCGTGAGCATCATACACATGAGACATAAGGTTTTACGTGGAAACCATTTTGGAAGAAAACCACCAAATATTTTTGTTGTTATTGATGTAAATAATAGCACCTACTTTATTACATCAATCTATTTTGTGAGCCACCACTCACAGGAAGCACTAACTCCCTTTAATTATTTTCTAACATCCACTAGCAGGAAGCACTAGCTCCCTATTTTTGTAGATCCCTGTCTAGCTTACCAGAAGCACCATGTGCAGCACTAACTTCACAGATTTGTTGCAAGAACCAAATTGCAGGTGGAACCAACCCCTAAGCCTTCTCAAGCACCCACTAGCGATGGAAGCACCAACTTATTTTATGTAGGCTCTAACCCACACTCAAATAGGAACTCAATGTTCTCTGTAATTTGGAAACCACTCTCCCTGATATCAACTCTTTTCTCTACTGACTTAGTAGCCCATTGATATGATTCAATATCAGTCACTCATCATAGTCAACGCAACTATGTCTCTACTCTCACCCCGTTGCTTCCATAGCACACACACACAACTCTCTGCCTTCTTTCTCTGTACAGACACATTCAACCTTTCTCATACATTACATGAAACTATGACCTTTCTCACACAACATAGGAAAATACAACCTTTCTCACACAGTATAGAGACAACTTTTACCTCTCTCATAGCATCTCAGCTCTTCGAGTCTGCCATCTTTGCACAGGCACTCTCGGCCTTTATCAATAGAACAAGCTCTGTCTCAGCCTTACACAACAATGCACTCACCCAGAGATTTTGCACTTATATCACTTTTGTAACTATGTTTCTTTCCCCCCATTGCACATTGAAGCTCCTGGGTTTTGTTCCTTTGTTGCTCCCCTATCGATGCTACCAATCTGTCTTATATTCACACTCTGCGAGTGTACCTTGGCATGGTTACACCACAGTGTTGTCACATCTAACTTGGTCTCTTCCATTGCATTCATCGTGAGAATGGGAACTTGGATATCTCTCCATAATGAGAATGAATTCTCAGTCTACCTGCACACTCCAACCAGGAACAATCCTCTCTGTGTGTAACTCTCCTATCACTGAGCCTCTCCATGCTTATTCATGGTTTCACATAGCTTGGTTGTACTTCAACAAGGCTTCTTTGTGGACCATGTCATTGTTTCCTTGTCTCAAATTTTTTTGCTGATCTTTGATAGACACCATTTATTCCAATGACCAACTCCATTTCACTCATTTACTCTTTAGCTACTGGTTCATCCAACCTTCAATACTCCTTTGTGCTATTATATCAGAGCTTTTACACCACAGTGCACTTTTAGATCCCTAACATCTCGTAACTCTATTAAGGAGATGTTACGATAATACAATATTTTGATTCACCTTTAGCCCCTTCTACTTAGCTCCTTATCACATATCCACCATAGGAATCTTGTCTGTGACCATCGGTATAACACTTAGGTCCTAACTCCTTTAGGATCTTGCTGGGGGCCTCACATATCACAACTTTCTCCAAAATTCATTTATAGTGGAGTTCCGAAATTTCCAACCTCCGATATGTTCCACAACACTTAGGTGCTAAGTTGTGCCCTATGCCTTTGGCTCTATTAGTTTCCTCGACCAAGAGCTAATGCAACAAAGCCCCCTTACTGAAACTTTTTCAATAATTAACTATTATAAAGTTCTGATATCCTCAATCCTTCAATCACCGACTTCTGATATGACGTGATCACTACCACGTGGTGACTCCTTAGAGGTGACACATGTCACCTAGTTATGGCCCATTCAACCACCCAAAACACCAGAACTTCCTGCCACATGTCCTACCATACTACCATGTCATGCTGACATCAGCTCCCTCTTGTACATTACCAGAGCCAATCAGATCTTCCCATGTGTCTTTATCAAAGCCAATCAAATGCTACCATGTGTCCTTATCAGAGCCAGTCACATGCGACCATGTGGCTTGTTAGAGGAGGGAGAAAAGGGCTTACACACCTTTGGTTTTGTGATGAAATCATTTTTTAATCCTTTATTGGCATTCCCAATGGTTTTTAACTCTATCGACACTTCACCCATAACGTAACATTTTAAAGCGTTCACGCAAAGAATTTTTGATTCTCTGATTGTCGATACGATGATATGTTAGTCTACCGATCGATCCTAATGCACTGATACGCTAAACTTCGATTGTGGATGCACCAATATATTGACCTATGATCGTTGATGCACCAATATGCAATGCTGTGATGTTGCGATGTGCTGGTATGCCCGACCTCTGATATGCGATCGCCGATATGGATGATGCTCTGATGTGTCATCATCAATATGGCTGATGTCGTTATACCTCCGATATGATGATACACCAATGTGCATATATCTGATTGCCGATATGCAAATGTGTCGATCTTCGATTGCCAATACACCAATGTGTTGATCTTCGATATCCAAGACTTCTTAGCACTCTAAGTCCCTGAACTTTAGCAGGCCATAACGTTCGATCTAAGAGTCCATTTTTGGACTTTTTCATATCATTGGAAAGATTATTTAGAGGACTTTATAATGGAGAGGGTTTGATATAGGTTTTGAGCACATATACTAACTTTAAAATGGCTCAAAAATCTCATGCATTATTCTTCTCCTTGACTCTCTGGACAACTGAAATCACAACCACCAAGGTGATTCTCTACACAAGCCTCTAGTTACCATGTGATTACGTCCTGATCAGAACAATAGTCATCATTTTATGGCTTCTTCAGTAAGCCTGCTACTATGATGATTTTCTACAAGAAGCCTGCAACTACCATTGACTTCCATCTGGATCATCATTGTAATAATAATTTTATGGCTTTTCCACTAAGCCTTGTGCTATGATGATTATCTACTTAAATCTTGCATCTATCATAGGAATCCATCTGCGCAATGAAAGATTATTGGATTCCTCCTGGGACATCACTTCCAACATCTACTCTGACAAGAATCCAAGCTAGCCTAGTTGACATCAATGCCAACACTCCTGCCAATATTTAGGAAATGCCCACTTCCCAACACATCTCCCCAACATGACTATTGACATCAATGCCAAAACACTTGCAGATGCCTTCACTAGGCCACTAGCCATCCAAACAATTCGAACAATCCAATAATATCCCCCTTTGGCATTTATGGCAACACTCCATCCTTCTCTTCATGTGATGCCCAAACCTCATGCTACTTCCACACATCTCATTGCATAAGACACCAATGGCCTGCTTTCTTCTACATAGACCATCATAGCTTCTCCACATATTCTCTCCCCTTTTGACATCAATGGCAAGGGGCTACATGCTTCCTTTCTCCCCAAATGCAATCATGTGGTTGTGAAGACTAGAGTCTAATTGTTGAGATGTGCATTATCCTTCACAAACGTATCTTCCAAGACTATCATTGATGCTGCTCCATAAACTAGGCATATTTTATATGCTCCCCATGAACATATACTATATCTTCTTTGAATGCCTCAAGTTTTGGACACCTTATGGATGTTGGATGAGCACTCTCTCCACTAATGCATCCTTTGTATAAAAAATATTGATACACATTATATTATTCATGGTATTGTTGTTGCTGTAAACACCAATTAATAATGATGCCTTTCATCTCACACTTCTTCACTGTTATTGCTACTTTCAAGACTATGCTCAAATTTTTTTAGAATTTCCACTTCTCCCCTTGATATCATTCTCATATAATAGGGATTGCTTATTATACTAGTTGGACCAAAGGAAATGATACAAATGGAACAATGTACTAGGCAAAATTTAATATTTCTTTTCTAAAAAGAAAGTCCATTTTTACACAAGATTACTCAACATGAGCCCAATACAACCAATTGACATAGCGATACCAATTAAGGGATAAGGTACATGGAAAGCTTGCACCAATAGTGTTTCATGAACATAAGTCTACAATGAAAAATGAAAATTACAACTTAAATGAAATAAATGTATTTCACCAAAGATGCAAACCTTTAATTTTCTTAGTAATCTCCCTTTCTGAAGATGCCCATTGTTGCCTACTATAACTTATCAAAGCAGCTCCTCCTGAATCAATACTCTTTGATCTACTATAAATGATTTCTTGCCTTTGCGCGGGGACTAATCCTATGGACTTGACTTGATTGTGGGCTTCCTATCATTCCACACTTCCTTACAACCCAACTTCTTCCCAAAACTTAAGATATTGTTGTGTACTTTTCAAGCTGGATGCACTCCTCCTTTTCAATATTGATGCTTTCAAATTAAACCATTTTATTCTCATAATAAAAAAGAAAACACATCCATTCCTTCACAATCAGATGCATCTTTTTGTTTATTATTTTTGGATTCCTTCATCTAACTTATTTGGCCTTCCTTGAGGCCACTCTATTCCTTCACTGAAGAGAAATAAAGGATCTACTCCCCCTGAGTAGATAATCCTCCTTCTTCGAGACCTTCAATGGCTAAGTCCTAACAAAAGCATTACTCTCCATCTTCTTCTTTGCCCATATTTGGGCTTCTTCTCGGCTACAAATGGATAGAGGAAACTTTTCCATCAACTCCTCTTTCTTCAACCAAATCCTCTTGATAGTCTTTCACCTTACAGTTGGGTTTTCTACAAGAGTAGGAGGATCATTCTTCTAATTTCTTCCTCCTCTTCACATATTTCTCTTTTGGCACAAAGCACTAAAGACAAGTCTACATTTCTCAACTCCATTCTTTCTCCTTGTCTTCAAATCCCAAGCTACTGCATTCACATGCATATGATGAGAAGCATTCAATTTATTCTCATTTATGCAGCCAACTCTCTTATTCCCAAGATTTCCACAGTTGTAGCATTCAACATGGCTTAAGATCGGGGTAGAGGAGTTACCTTTCTTTACTACATTCTTGCCAAAACTCCTCTCATGGCCAACATGCCTTCTCCTAGCATTCTTGTGCATTCTTGGGTTACTTCTTCCTAGCAAATCCTGTTTCCTTGCATGCCATCTATAGTCTATGGATTTATGTCTAAAATTATTACAAGCAATACAATACCCATAAAAATGCTTTTGTTGATAGAGGTTAGGTTTTCTTTGAAGGCTCTTTCTTTGAGAAGGAGGGGTCCTCTGCTGGCTCTTCATGTTCCTTATATGATAGGTTGCATTGTTATCATGCACTCTTCCTTCCAACTACATTACCCTCTTATGCTGCACTTCCTGTTTTTGCTTCTTAGCCTTATGTTTCTGCCTTTTCTTCTCTCGTTGTTGGTTCTTTCCATGTTGCTGTTTTTGTCCAACAATAATTATTTCTTTGTTGTTGTTGGAATCTTGAACTCCCATTACATGGGAAGTTGACCCTTCAACATTTACAATATTGGAGCTTGGTTTTCCTTTAAACCCACATTAGTCTTGATGAGAGGGGATATTTTCTTGCCAAGCATCTCATCGAAGACTTTCTTTCTCCCTTCAATCTTCTGATATTCAGACAACTCTATTTTTTACTTTTCTAAGTCATGTCTCAATGAGTCTACCTCGGTTTGTAGTCTCTCACAATAAGATTCCTTCTCACTCAGTTGATTAGTTAACATCTCAATCAGTCTCCTAACCTCTTCTTGCTGAGCATTTAGTTCAATCATTGTTTTGCTCAACTTCTCATCTCAAGCTCATAGATTTTCAGTTGCTCCTCTCGCTTGAGATTTTCCTCTGATAGGTCCTTGATCTCCTTTAGGGTAGAGCATAACTTCTTTCTAGAAAACATCCTTTCATCTATATCTTTTTCCTCACTATTGGAAGTTCTAGCTGAGTTACCACAGAGATTGAAACCTATCTCTGTGTCTATGGAGTCTTCCATAGGTATAAGGGTTATCCCTTCTTCATCACTTTCAGTGATACCCCTATTCTCTCCATGGGATATAATCTCTTCTCCTTCAGAGGATCCCTTATTTTCTATTACTACTAAAATGGGTCTATCTTTGTTAAAACTACTAGATGAATGGCTCTCTTTATCTTCAAGTGATTCACATGAACATCTAGATAATGAATTACCTATTTATTTAGATTTATCAAAAATCAATAACATACCTTATGAGAAACATGGTCTTTCATTGAGACTTCTCCATCATCAAAAAGAGTTTGATGAGAAAAAACTTCTTCATGTTCTATTTCATTACAAGAGCAGAAGTGCTCTTCAGGCTTTTCTTGAGCCTCATGTATATCTCCACCCTACAAACATTGCGGTATGTCCAACAATTCCGTTGCTGAGACACAATTCCTCACTTTATCAAAATCTAGCCTAGACAACTCTTTCATGATGACCTCCTTGTCTTTTTCATTCTGCTCATTCCTTTCTCTATGCGCTACGGAGAAACACATATCAACATCCACAAAAATCAAATAGGCTTCCATTCTAACCTTCTAGATTTCATACCAAATCTCATGGCCTGATATGTATAGAAATGTAACTCCTTCTACTGTTAGCCAAGTTCGATTATCCATTGTTTCCCTTTGATCTACCTTTAAATGATTAAGTTATTCCTGAGGGAACATGGCTCTGATACCAATGTTTGGAAACAATGATAATACTGAGAGGGGGATGAATCAATATTAAGGCTAATTTTAACTTTTTACGCCTATTTAATTTTCGTATTCAAGCTTAGAACCGATCCATATAGTTAGTAGCAATATGTAATATGGAAGCACCATTAACTCAACATACAAGCATACACACCATGAGCATCATACACATGAGACACACGGTTTTACATGGAAACCCTTTTGTGAAAAAACCACCAAACCTTGTTGTTGTTATCAATGTAAATAAGAGAAACTACTCTATTACATCAATCTATTTTGTGAGCCACCACTCACAGGAAACACCAAATCCCTTTGATTGTTTGCTAGCACCCACTAGAAGGAAGCACCAACTCCCTCTTTTCATAGATCCCTGTCCACCTAACCATAAGCACCATGTGAAGCACCAACTTCACATATTTTTTGTAAGCACCAACCCCCAATCCTTCTCAAGCACCCACTAGAGATGGAAGCACAAACTTCTTGTATGTATGTTGTTGGAAACAATATTAATACTAAGAGTGGGGAGGTGAATCAGTATTATGGCTAATTATTACTTCTTTATGCTAGTTTACTTTTCTTATTTAAACTTGGAATTCATCCACATAACCAGTAGCAATCGAGAATGTGGCAGTAACATTAAATCAACATACAAGCACACAAACCATAACCATCATACACAGAGACACAAGTTTTTCAGGTGGAAACCATTTCAGGAAAAAACCACAAAGCTTGTTATTGTTATTGATGTAAATAGAAGCACCTACTCTATTACACCAATCTATTTTGCGAGCACACACTCACAAGAAACACCAACTCCCTTTGATTTGTTTGCTAGCACCAACTCCCTCTGTTTGTAGACACTAGTCCAGCTTACCAGAAGCACCATATAAGGCACCGACCTTATGGATTTGTTGCAAGCACCAACATGCAGGAGGTATTGTCCCTCAAGCCTTCCCAAAATCTACCAGAGATGGAAGCGCCAACTTTCTATATGTAGGCACCAACCCACATTCAAATAAGAATTGAATGTCCTCTATTATTTGGCAGCAACTTCGCCTGATAACAACTTTTAACTATGCTCACTCTGTTTCACATTGTAACTCTCTGTATCTCTCTTCAATAGCCGTGTGATATGCTCAAAATCAGTTAGTCATCACCATATATGCATCTATATCTCTTCCCCTTCAACAATATGCATTGGACTCTTGACCACTCTGCTCTCCATAGCACAAATTCTTCTCCCTGCCCTGCTTCACACAGCACATGTTCAGCTCTCGGCCTTATACTCACATCAGCTCACATGCTCCGTTGGCCTTTCACATAGAGTACAGGAAATTCATCCTTTAACACAGAGCACACAAGAAACTTCATCCTAACACACACACAATGCTGTTCTTAGGATCTTCTCTTTTCTGCTTAGGCACTTTCGGCCTTTACACACATAACTAGCTTTCACCTAGCCTTTCATAGTAGTGCACTTATTCAAAGGTCTTTCCTCTTAGATTTATGGAAACAATAGTGTTTTCCCCCACATGCTCAACCAAGCTCCTGGGTTTTGTTCCTCTACGGTCTCCCCGATCGATGCTGCCACATCATCCTGTGTCAACACTACATGTTGTACCTCAGCATGGCCTTCCATTCTGTTGTCTATATCAAACTTGGTCTCTACCACTACGTTCACTTGAGAATGGACCTCTGACTATCCTGATTTTTTTATCCATACTGAAAATTAATTCTAATTCCACCTTCTTACTGAAGCTAAGCAGAGTCCTCTTTGCCTGTTTTTCTCCCACCATTGAGACTCTCCATACCTGTTCAAGGCTTATAGAGCTTGAAAATGCTACAACATGGCTTTTTTGTACTTTAGGGACGGTGTAACACCCTCCTCCCACATCCACCTAGTAATTGTGCCAACTGGGGTAAACATGAGACAAGAGGCTACTATGATCATATTTGACCTCCTAGGTGACCTTACAAAAGTGGAATTGATGGAAAAACACACGTAATCATCCAACGCACTACAAGAAAAAAGTACATTGGTGAGGGGCAAAAAATGTCACCATATGCTCATTGGTGATAGTTAAAAGAGCATTCATCACCAAAAACTGAACGTCACCAAAGGTGGCGTCACCAAAAGTATGGGTGGTTTAGTGACATACAAATTTTGTCACCAATAATTATTTATAATGATGGATAGTGACCATCACCATTTCATATGAACAATGGTGACGGACCATAGCCTGCGTCACCAAAAACCGAACATCACCAAAGGTGGCATCGCCAAAACTATAGGTATTGTAGTGACATTCAAAGTTCGTCACCAATAATGATTTATAATGAAGGATAGTGACCGTTACCATTACATATGAGCAATGGTGAAAGACCATAGCCTCGGTCACCAAAAACTGAACGTCACCAAAAGTGGCATCGCCAAAAGTATAGGTGTTATGGTGACATTCAAGGTCTGTCACAAATATTGATTATAATGATGGATAGTGACCGTCACCATTTCATATGAACAATAATGATTTATTGTGATGGATATTTAATGGCCATCACCATTGGTGCATATATATGATGACGTTCGTTGACCGTTACCAAAAGCCGCATTGCCAAAAGTACAGGTGTTGTGGTGACAGTCAAGGTCTGTCATGAATAATAACTATAATGACGGACAACAGTTATCACCATTTCACATCAACAACAATGATTTATGGTTACAGACATTTGAGGGTCATCACTATTGATGCGTATATATGGTAGCGTTCGTTGACCGTCACCATTTCATATTTTTAGTCAGGGTCAAAAAATGTCACCAAAACTCATTGGTGATGGTCAAAAGAGCCTCTGTCACCAAAAATTGATTGTAGCCATTCCATATGGATGTCAAGGCACGATAGAATCGAACCACCAACCTCCTGCTTGTAAATCAGGTGCTCTTGCATTGAGCTAACACCCTTTAAAAAATTATACTTATAAAAATTAGACCTTGAAACTTCATAAATTGTAAATTTTACAAATTTCAATAAATTAAAGTCTCAACAATAATTTACTAAACAAGAAAAGCGGCATCGAAGTTGTAGGTTCCTACCTAATGGTTATTGAAGTTATGAAAAGTGGGTGGATGGAAAAAAAGTTATGTATAAGAGAATCAATATGTTCAGTTGAATACTCAATTTGAAGTGAAACTTTGAAGACATTTATAACCTATAAATGACCTATAACTAGCAAATGCACCAAATGTTATGAAGGAAATGTCATAAGTAGATAGCATATGGAAGAAAAGGAGGTAGGGACTTGGAACCCTTATACATCTTGCCATGATTTAGCACTTTGCACATATTAGCTTGTTTGACATGTCTTCATACTATCTGACACATGTTAGCATTCCCCAACACACCTTGGTAGTCATGATCTCACAACTAGCATTACATTTTCCCATGACTTGGGAACCTTACATTCACTATAAAAGCTTGGCACTCCCTAGTTTTCATGGCCTCTATTATCCTCCACAATGTCCCGGGCTGATGAGGAGTTCGACGTAGGTAACCACAGAGCAAGATTTTGGTTTGGTAGCTAGCCGTACCAAACTAAAGAAAGCTTTCTCTATGAAATCACAGCCAAGAGATGACTAGAATGTAAAGGTTTTTAGGCTAGATAGCTAGGCTCAGGTGGGTTTTTGGAAAATTTAGGGACTTGGAACTCTATCCACCGGTGTCTTCTCTGGCAGGGACTTTGTTAGGGAGGCAGGGACTTGGAACTCTGTCTAGGATAAAGCAGCTAACATTCATGATATAAACTCCCTAGAATAGACTACCTCCTACCTAGAAGAGTGCCCCCTACTCAAAATATAGAACCCTTCTCTACTGTGCATAAAATAGTACGAAGAAAAACACCTAAATTAAGAAAAGTGAGCATCTAAGTCAAACTATAAAAGTATACTAAATATGGCTCTATATAAGTTTTGGAAACACTAGACAAGCATGCTTGCATACAACAACCATAAGATGCCTAAAATCTATGCGCTTCTTTCATCGTTGCTATACCCTCACAGCAAAATTGGAATTTGTAGCATGTACCCCAAGGTTGTATGCATCTGTTGAAGGTGTAGATTGAAAGGATTTGCTGAGATGAAGTACTATTGAAGGAGAAACACCTTCGAAATAATAGATAAAGTCTACTGTGAATTCAACCCATTTTCACACAAACCAAGGCTACTAATGGGTACACTTTTCTGCTGAATGGAAACTACAATGTATTGTAGTGTTGCAGAAGAAAAACACCTTTAGTGCAACACAGATAAAACTCTAACATATATTGTCACTATGGCCTCGATTGTAGATGATCTCATCAACATACGTAACAACTTCAATAATTGAAAAACCAAAAGGTGAGTTGCATAGATCATTTGAAATGACGGATTTGGGCATCCTTTATTATTGTTTAGGAGTGTTAGTATAGAAAATGCAAAGAAGTCTGTTGCGCCTTTATGTCACAGGACAAGGATGCGAAGAAATACATAAAATATTAAATAGCATGGTATAAGTCAATTGCAAGTTCTTTTGAAATGGGAATGGAATTCTCCTTGAGTGGGTTCTAATCTAGTGGCTATAACTTTAAATAAGAAACTGATAGTTATGGGGTTGGAATTGTCTCACAATTCATGAAAAGTCCCAATTTTTTTCACTAGAAAGAAGCAGAGCAAGTCATCAGGTTTATTGAAGGGAACACCCTATTCGCAGGATGATCACTTGAAATTAGTCAGGCATATTATTTCTCATCTTCTTGTACGTGTGTGCTTTGAAAAGGTAACCACATCTAAAGACTCAATAACAGCTCTGGTAAAGTTTATAGATGTGAAGCACTTCTAAGAAAACCCATCGCTTAATGACAATTGAGGGAGGAATATGTCGGAGGATTCAATCTTGCACTCAGTCATAAAAAGGAAGTTGGGGTACCCAACATATTGCCAACATACCGACTCCAATGATAATGTGAAAGGCAGGTTAACTGCGAAATCTCTTTCCCATTTTGTAGTATTGTTGCCTCTTGAATTCCAATAGGTAATCTGGCTGCTTAGATCCATAAAACTCGTGCCATTTAAACTCTGCATGATACAATTGTGATGTGCAAGCTTGCCACATGCTCTAATTTCCCTCTAAAAGAGGGTAAATCAAAATATTATGACAAGCTTCACTGTAATTTGATCATACACTATTGAGGTATTGCATGGAATAAACAATATATTATCAATGCACTAATGAAGAACTGAAAATAAACAAATTTCTTATTGCTACAATAGTTCCACTCTTGGGATTCTCGGATAAAGCACCTAACCTGCACGGCAAAAGCTTCATATAATAGAGTACCTCCTACCTAGAAGTGTGTCCCCTGCTCAAAATAATATGAACCTTTCTTAAAAATAAATTTGTGCATAAAACAGAACTAAGAAAAACACCTAAATTAAGAAAAGTGAGCATCTAAGAATTTATTTTTATGTTCAGTAGTGATGAAAAGCAAGTCAGTGACACTCATCTGTACGTCAATAAGGAATTCTTAGGGCATTTCCTGTCTAGAAAATGACAAACAATGTGAAAATAAATGTAAAGGTGAGGATGAACCTACAACCATGCACTGAAGAGCACCTCTATAAAATAGAATGAGATCCATCTATAAAAGCTTTTGTTTTTTATTTGTAATTTGATGATTTGGTTTCTGTTTTTCATTGAATTATATCTAGAAAAGGAAATTATTACCATAGTTACTTGTTTCCAAATGTTGAGGCTGTAAGCTTTTCTTTTCTTACAAGATTGATTATGTGACAGTCAGAGGCTTAGACCTACAATTCATGAAATTATCACATCTAAAATAAAAGCCAAATCAACAGCACTAGATGCATTGTGGCCTCATATAGATAAAGCTTCAAAAATAGCAGTTCTTGGTTTGAAACATTCCAACACAGCAAGGTTGGTTGGTTACAAAATTCTAGTTTATGAGAGATTTTTCAGCGAAAACCACATGAGAAACCATTTGTCGACGCGTTTCGAACCAACTAGTGTGATTCATCATCAGGACAAGTTGAAGAAACAAATCCAACTTAGCATGTTAAATAGTCTGAGCAGAGTCTCCAACGGCTAATTTTGACTCAAGGACCCAGGTCAAATTTTTATTTAT
>APFE031123741.1:0-25963 GCA_000404065.3 Pinus taeda | reverse complement strand
GGGGGGCGAACAAACGACTAAGAAGAGAGTGCTGGAATCCAGCACCTACTGATTTTCCAGCAATCCTCTCTATTAAGATTGCTCGGCCTCTTTTCAATCTCAAGAGCTTCCCTAAATTTCCGATGATGGAAGTGCGGAATTTTAGCAATAACACCAGCCTCCTCAATGCAAACATGATGATTGCTTTTTTCTACATGCTCAGCTAAAGCAGAGGTCTTAGCTCTTTTATGCTTAAGGTTAGCTGCGTGCTCACTAATCCTTTGATTAATGGAGCGACCGGTCTCACCAATATAGGGGGTCCCACAGGAGCAGGGGATAATATAAACCCCTTTCATATCCTTAGGGTCGATAGGATCCTTTACTGATCTGAGGGACGAACGAATGGTGTTAAGGGGCCTAAAGGTCACAGGGACACTATGCATCTTGAGAATCCTTGCAATCTTATCAGTGGTCCCCTGAACAAACGGGAGATGGACACCTGGAATCTACTCCTTTGGTTCCCTTTTAGACAAAGAATTCTTGGTGGCTTTAAGGAAAGGCTTCTGACCCAAGTATCTACTATAACCATTCTCAACGAAGACATCAAGGAGATGGGATTTTTCTTTCTCAAAACTCTTCTTATCCGAGATCCTTACGGCCCGAGTACCAAGGGTATTGAGAACACCGATCTTTTGAGCTAGGAAATGGTGGGAATTGGCATGAAGATACTACTCTGTATGTGTTTTCTTCCGAAAAACTTGGTGGGCGAGGGAACCATCACTATTCTTAGAAATAATAATATCAAGAAAAGGGAGGCAACCATCAACTTCCTGCTCCTTAGTGAACTTAATCGCTGAGGATTGATGGTTGAGATGCTCGAAGAAAAGATCTAATTCTTCTTCGCCATGAGACCAGATGACATTGGTGTCATCCACATAAATTTTCTAGAGCTTTGGCAAGAGCTGGGAAGAACTTTGAGCCTTGGACTCAAAATCTTCCATAAAAAGATTAGCAACAATAGGAGAAAGGGGGGAGCCCATGGTGACCCGACAGTTTTGCTCGAAGAACTCTCCCTCAAAACTAAAAAAGGTGGAAGTGAGGCAGATCTCCACTAACCTGGTAGTGTCAGGGTTATTTAGGCGGTTGATCACCTCCATGGCCTCCTTAATAGGGATGCAAGTGAGCAGGGAAACTACATCAAAGCTAACAAGAATGTCCCCAGGGTCAAGCTTAATGCCCTTGAGTTCATCAATAAAGGAAGCAGAGTCTTTAACGAAGGACTCCGTATGACCAACTAAGGGCTTAAGCTTTAACACAAGAAACTTAGCAAGAAGGTAGGTAGGACCTCCAATGGCGTTGACAATGGGCCTTAAGGGGGCTCGTTCCTTATGAATCTTGGGGAGATCATAGATTCTAGGAGTAATAGGGCTGCTCTCAATGAGTTTATGGTGCAGGGAACTCACTGAGTTAATGGATTTAATGGCAAGAGCCACATTCCTAGCGAACTTCTTCAAAGGATTCTTGGGAAGCTTTTTGTAGCTACCACTATTATGAAGATGATCTAACATTTTGCTGTGGTAATCAACCCTGTCAAGGATGACGGCAGCACCACCCTTGTCTGCCTTTAGAACACTGATATCTTTGTTCAGGTTTAAGGATCTGAGAGCTAAAGATTCTTCCTTGCTAAGGTTGCTCTTAGGGGGCTTAGCCTTTCTCAAGACAACACAGTCTTGCCTAATAGTATCCTTCATCCTATCAGGCAAACCTCTAATCCCAAACTCTATGTCACAAATGATATCATCCATAGGGATCTTCTTAGGGGCTAAGGCAAAATTCAGCCCTTTACCCAAAACTTTAAAAATAGAAGGGGAAAAGAGAAACTGGAAAGATTGATCACCCTGTTATTAGAGGGCTGAAGGTTATTAATACTATTACCTTTGCTAGAATTATTAGTAATATCATAGGAACTATTACAATTTAATATCTTATTATCGTTGTTAATTTCTACCTCTTATTATTATTATTATTTTTTAAATATATTCCTATTATTATTATTCTTATTGATGTTGATATACTTATGATTATTATTATAAATAATGTTAATATTATTAAAATTAATATTAATATTATTAAAATTACTCTCATTAATAACCTTATTATAATTATTACTAATATTAATACTATTATTATTATTATATTATTAATACTATTATTAATATTAATATTATCATAACTTCTATCATTAGTAATTTTATTAATATTATAATTTATTAATATTACTATTATAATTATAATTATTATATTTATTAATAAAATTGTTAATATTATTATTAAAACAATTCTGATCAACCTTGTTATTAACCATGTTAATATTATTACCATCATCATTCTTATTACAACTAATATTAATATTCTTACCAGCCAATTTCTTGAATGCAGAAGACGTGACCGAACCGACGCTAACCACATCAACGCCGTCTGCCATACCCACTACTGGCTTAAAGGAACTGTCGCGAACCGGGGAAGCTGATATGCTAGGCAAACAAAAATATTAGAATGATAGAATAGTCGTAGCTCCAACACCTGCAGTAGGTCCAGTTTCATCTTTAATGGCTCCTATGGGTCTAGTTCAAGTGGTAGTACAAGAGATTTTAGAATCAATACTGGAAATGGTTGTTCAAATACTAGATAAACTTCACCTTTTATGTATACCTGCCATTCTTTGCTTTAGTTATCTGCACTCATCCTTACATTCTTTTTTTTCAAATTTCATATCATACCCCTTCTCCTTCAATTTCTTAGTATGCATTGACATGACAACACTGGAAAATTACAGAAAATCATGTTGTAGTTGGAGAAATAATGGAACTGAAGTCTACAGTTCATGGTAAATCCAGCTCATCGAGCACACTAAATGGAGATTTATTTTGGAATCCTGATTCTGATTCTACTCGTGCAACTGGAGGCTACAATTTGAGCTTCTCCTTGATGGTTCTACAGGTATGTACCATGCAGTCACTGCTTTTGTAAGAGAGAAATCCTATTTCTGTCATGTGATAGTCAACTTGCTTAAATCGTATATCAGGGTCAACTAGTGAACTACTTATTTGTCCGAAGTAAACATAAACATCAATCCAGCAAAATTTGTTTTCATTGTGGAATGATGATTTGCCAACAAAAGTTGTTTGGTAGGCATGTTATGGCATTGCTTTCATCTACATGTTTATCTGTTTCAACTGATGTGCAGAAACTTGCTTTGACTTGGCCTGACAGTGAATGCCAGCAACGTATTTGTGAGATTCTACATGTTACTCTTGAGGCAACATCTGTTGATGCTGTCGTTCAAACAGCTAGACTTGCAAGCAAGGTTCCTACAAAAGAAACATGGTTGGTTATAGTCAATCATTTTATTCAGCTTTTCTATAATTCAGAGATCAGCAAAAGAATATTCAAGTTCTTATTTTGCCTACTTCTGGTTTAGCTTGATTTAAGATTTTCATGTGCAGGCCTTTTTCTATGGTATTTATAAAAAACATTTACCATGATGACATACGTTTGACCAATACTTTTAGGCAGTAGCTGTCACTTTATAGATAAAAATAGAGAAGTTCTAGTGACTTACATTCTGCTACTAACAAATGTCCAAGTCTTAAAAGTTGAACTTATAGGTAGTGGTACTATTTTCCTATTAGAGACATTTAAAGCATGATATGACTAGGTAGAGGATAATGACCTTCACTTTATGTAACAAATACTAATGTTTTATGTTCTATACACTGGGAAGTGGAGTTTTGCAACTAGATTTGAGGAGAAGCCTGAGGAGCTCCACAATTTCAACAATTATGATTTATCAATTATTATATGGGGGCGTACTGTGATGTGCTACACATCATCACCACATTACAGCAGGTCACTTATCCTTGTGTTGCTTTAGGATGAGAAAGGAAGAAAGAAATACTTTATTTTTATGTTCAGTAGTGATGAAAAGCAAGTCAGTGACACTCATGTGTACGTCAACAAGGAATGCTTAGGGCATTTCCTCTCTAGAAAATGACAAACAATGTGAAAATATTAGGATATACCTAAAACCATGCAGTGAAGAGCACCTCGGTAAAACAGAATGGGGACAACAAGCTAGGTCACACTAGAAAGAAACAGTCAATTGAAAGGCCCCTAACCATTAACTGGGGCCAGTGAATCCTAGATACTAAGCCAATGGCCCAAAACACATTTGAATAACATTTGCAAGATTATGGATTAAATAGGACATGTAGTAAACATGCAGATTTGCATAATTTGAATTCTAGTTAATAGGTCTTGGGATTTGTCAATTGAATCTATAAGAAGAGAAAATATTTATGGTTTTTCCTCTCAACTTGAGAAGTTTTGGTTGTGGCTTGGCCTATATCTTGTGTTACTGTGTATTGTTGATCTTCTTGTTTTGGTAGATATTTGATGATAAGAATAACATAATAATAATAGAAGACGATAATAAGTAAGATAAAGTAAACAAACATCACAAGCAGTTATCAAGTATGAGAGAAAATGTTCTAACTATTTCCCTATAGATTTCTCAACAAGGATGAGGGTAGAGAATATTGTCATTGGTCACATCCAAGATGACATCACAACGTGGGAAGAACTGAAAGAAACTTTATACATGTAGTTTGGATTGAAGGATAAAAATTGGAATGCAAGAACTAAGTTGAGGAATTTGAGGTAGTCTGGCAATATACAGGCTTACATTCATGATTATTCTGGTCTCATGCTAGAGGTCAAGGATATTTTTGATGGAGATGGGTTGTCTAAGTTCATGATGGGATTGCAAACTTGGGAATAGAAAGATGTGAGAAGGAACAATGTTTATACAGTTGCATAAGCTATAATTGTAGAAGATAGTCTTTTGGATTTCCATGTGAATGGGAAGACAGAAGGAAAAGAGAAGGGTCGTGATAAGGGAAGAAAAAAGGAAAAAAAAGGAGAGGGAAATATTTGAAAGAGGATGGACTAAAGTGGAGTAATTCAAGGAAGGAGAAGACTCTTTCATGTTGGATATGTGGAGAATATCATATGGAAAATAATTGTTTGGTAAAGTAAAAGTTGACTACGATGTAGTAGGTGGAGAATCCATCTGTGGGAGTCATGGAAAATTTCAGAGGCTAATATTCGCAAGTTGGCTAACTTTCGATGCTTTTTCCAAAAACGTTAATCACCACTTTCCATTTTTTCTAAAAATGATTTGCTTAAATGTTATAATACAAAATTAGTTTATCTTAAAGTTCATTTAAATTTTATAGACACTGTATATAAAATCAATAGAAATTTCAATATTTTTATAAATATATCTCCAAATATTTTATAGCTTTCATATTATGGCCTAGTAAGATTCGCCACGGTCTCTAAACTTTAAGGTAAATTTTCATCCTTAAATTTTTTTTGTGGTGGGAGTGATGTAGGTTTTGGGTGTAGCTTCTTCAAAAGAAGCCACTCCAAAAAATTATTAGAGCATAAAAAATTGAACTATGTGATTACAGATGGCGTTATGAGTTAGTAGATTGCTTTAGTAGATAGTGGTGCTACTCGCAACTTCATGAGGGATGATGGAACAAAGAGGTTGGGATTGTATATTGCTCCTATCCATATGTGATGCAGGAGCATTCAGCCCAAGGAAAATCATCGTAAATAGTAGACAGAGGGGGTCATGCATTTTGGGAAATTAGTTTCCTAAGTCTCAAGTCAATTTAATATTTAGGTTGTAAGTGTGATTTAATTAGATAATGGGAGAATATGTAAATGCTATCAAAACAAATAAATGAGAACATGAGTAGTTCCATGACCCTAGGAGCACGAGAGCACTTTTAGGAGTTAATTAGAGTAGATATGGACCATTGAGTTGATAAGGAGACTTTTCTGTCTTAAAACTGAGAAAAGCTAGAGTGGATAAAGGCTGCCACATATATATGCATGCATGTAGGGCTTTAGGGCTTTATTTGAGTGATTTAAGGAAAGGATGGGATCATTAATCCAATCCCAGTTCCATATAAACATATGTAAGCCTACGAGCAGAAAGAGGCCACAAATGTTGAGAATCAGGCCTGTGTGAGAGACCGAGAGTCTCACTTGTAATCAATTATTTTTATGTTTTTATACAGAGGGGGAATTTGATTTTGAGTGTGCATATGTTTGAATTAAGTGTTTATGATTTATTACTGTGTCAACTCGTAGGTTCTATAATAGTGGTTGTAGGCAGAGTTCACAGGACAGGCAGAGGAAGAAGAACGATTCAGAGGAATCTTTAATGAGTCTTTGAATCCAATTAAGTTACCAAAATGAAGCTCTAGAGAGGTAGCAGAGTGAGGATTCACTAAGGAGTGAAGCTCAAAGAAATTGAGCAATAAAGGCAGAAGAATAAAACCTTTGAAGAAACCAGAAGGAGAAGAACCGAACCATGGAGAATGCTGAAGAAATCAGTGAAAAAAAAAAAACCAAGTAAAAGGGATGAGCAAAGAAGTCCAGAATTGATACTCAGTAGTCATTGGATCTTCAAATATCAACAACTATGATTGAAATCGCAATCACAATTCAGAGGTGTCAAGGGTCGACGACAACCAACTAGCGATACTCTGATGAGTGATTGGTGATATCGCCAATAATCCAATTGGTGATCGCACAATTAGAAGTTAACAGTGGAAGAGGTAATGCGTACGTGGATGGGTGATATCCAATAGCGATTATCAGAATATTGGAGCTCAGGACCATCAGATATTGGTGTAGCAGAAGTGTGGAGCGACAAGTTATGGACCTTACGACAATCATAGTCATTGTTCTATAGTTTTTGAAATCTGGCATAACGGTTCGGAGGGAAATTTCCTTTGTATTCCCATATATATTATAATTCCCGATAGTTCTATAGCACAGGCCTTTTAACGCTAAGCATATGTTAATCGACCCGATATCAGATATCGGAGTCAGATGAGGGGTGATGGATCATATATATATGACCTTTGGATATTGCGATAGTTGATTGCGATTGCAATAGAGGTTTTAACCTTAGCTTCTGTGCGATAGTTGTATGAAAGACGAAGGAATGCATGTTTGGGGTATTTCTCCATTATAAATATACTTATAAGGAAATTGCACAACAAAGGGTTTTTAAGTCCTGATAAGAGAGATTTAATGGAAGGCTTTGTTAAAGTCTTATGCGGAGGTTATAAGAGCGGATATAATCCCGATAGAGAATTAAGGTGGCGTGATTGAGTTCCTATGTATAGGAACTACTAATGAATGGGCCATGACCATTTATAGTTTGTAGGTTTGACTCCATTATAGATTCAAATGACCTGGGATAGTGTAGATGCATTATTTTGTAAAGTGCATAATGTGGGTATGTCTGGGCGATGTTACCCTAGCATCAGTTTGCTAAGTATGGTTTATGTCGGGAGCCTGCACCATTAGTGGTATCATAGCATATTGGTATCAAAGTAGGCTTGAAATCAGAGCAGACTTTTAATCTGTAAGGGGAACTGTCAAGTTCTAGAAGATTGTAGCAGTTCCAGTAGAGGCTTGGAGTAAATAGGAATAGAGAATTCCTAAAAGGAAAGAGAAAGAAAGATTTCTTAGTGCAAGTTCTGAAGGAAAGAGGACTTGAAGACAAAATAGAGGACAATCCATTTAAAGGACAGCTGGAATGGTGAAACAAGATCATGCTGAGATCTTGGAAGTGAGGTAATGTGTTCTATTTTAAATTAGGAATGTGTGTTTTTATATTAATGTACAGGTGACAGCAAGAGAAGCTATGAGAAGAACAAGTGAGTTCTTAAAGATAGAGTAAGGAGAATACTTTAAAGGAGAAGTGGCAGTGAACCTAAAGAATCAAACAAGAGATTAGGCAGAGAGGACAGCTGAAGTGTTCTCAAGAGAAAGTGAGAGATTGCAGAAGCTTAGTGTTATAGACATATTTGGGCACTTCAACCCGAATCTTATATGTCAATAAACTAGGGCTCATAAACCCCTGAAAGAGTTATTTCATACCCTAAAAGAACATGGTCATCTGATTACATCATTCCCCAAAAGTTCCACCTAAGAAACCATCCAAAAATGGCCTAAATTGAACCATACTAGCTACTACACTAGCTAGGTGCGATGCATACTGAGTGGTACACTGCTCAGGTACGATGCATACTGATTAGGTCTTCTATGGGGTGCGATGGGCGAGGGTGGACAAATGTCCAAGACAGTTTTCTAAGTGGATGCTCATGTGATCTTCTAGAAACTTCTCCTATGACACTTGCCTCTCTAAATTTGCCCAGGGATGAGTAAGAGATCCAAGAAATCTCCAAGTGGAACCAAATGTAACAAGTGGAATGACACTAATCAAAACCTTAGAGATGACTCACACCCTTGCAAACATCTATAAATGGATCCCTCATCTAAGAGATCCAAGGGCTGGAATTTTGTGAATTGCAAGGAAGTGCTTATAGTTTGTATTTGAGGAAAGAGCATTGTATTGTTGGTGTGAGCTTGCTATTTCATGAGGTGAAGAGGGATTGATTCTAGGAGGATGATGCTGGATCAGATAACTGGGTTGTAATTCTCCTTTCTATTTAATAAAGTTTTTCAAGTTTTCTTCCATATAATTGTGCAATCGTGAATGTTATTATTTGTGAATACTACTGTATGTTCATTATATATATATATATATGATTCTGTAATGTTTATGGTATAATAGATCAAGATTCTTTGATGGTTCTTTGTTACTGTGTTTCTATAGGTACTCTCCAAGTGGGATAAGTACGGGGAGGAATTGCAAGCTCTTTCAAGGGGGAGAGAGATCAAGCAAGGGATTAAGTGGAAGATCCAGGTTGGTTCCTTTGTCTTTCTCTTATCTATTATACATAGAAGAAATCATGAATTGCTTTAAACTGTTGTTTCTAGGGTAGTTGTCAAACCTAGAGGGCTAGTCGTTCGAAAAGACACTAGTTTTCCTAGAAACAAAATGGTGACTCCAATGGGGATCGAACAGATGTTTGTTTGTTGTTATTGTTTGTTTTATAAACTATAGACAGAGCCTGAAGTAAGCCAGGTAGCCTGCAAACTACTCTTGCTTTGCAATTGCATAGTAGATGAATGTTGCTTCAGTCAATCTCTAGTTAAGTTTATGAATTAAACATTTGACTTACAAGCATTCTAGATGCCCTTTTGGTAGCTCAGTAACCTCTTAAGACATTCCTCTGTACTTTGCTCTTTATTGTCCATCATAGCTCAGCTTAACTCACTGAAAAAAGCTGCTCATCTGAGCCAAAACCTTCTTCACTTGCGCTCCCTGGCCCATCACACTACCTATCACTGTAAACAGTATGCATCGCACCTCCCGAGTGTGTAAAGTGTGATACATCCCCGTTTCTCTGAAGGCCAGGTGCGATGACTGACTCTACGTATTTCCATTCTAGAAATTGAGGGTTTTTCTCCTTGTTTTTAGTTTCATTTAGTTGTTTTGCTGCTTATGTGCAGTGCCTCCTTACTGAAGCCTGCTTGCATCACATAGATCAACCTCCATTGATTAGGATTAGTAAATGTTTTTATGTATTTTTTCATAATTTACAATCCTTTGTCAAAAAATTTCTTAAATCGATTTGTCGCTTTGGTACAAAAAGTGTTGTAACTATCATTTTATGTCAAAAAGAGAAGTGTCATTGATTCTTCCTTCCCTAAATAGACGATTGAACTTTTTGTCATGTATTTGGTTTGATTATTGATATTCGATGTGCTGAAAACATTTTTTTTCATTCAAAATTGGAAAGTGTCATTTAGTCGTCCTTTCTCTTTTGAAGAAGAAATTGTCGAAATGCCATTTTGAAAGAAATATTTCAGATATTTGCTACATTTGGTTTTCCTTTTTGGCATTTTTACATTAAGGAGAATGAAAACAAATACATGCATTTGCATTTGCATTTAGTTTGTGTGCGAAATATGATTTAGGAAAATGCACTAGTGTGTGCTCTTTGCTCTTTGTTTGAAAGAATTGTAATCTTCTTTCCCTAGTAGCTAGGATTTTCATTGATCAAAATAAACAATGACTGTTTATCATTGTAGATTGCATTTTTAGGAATTTAAAATCAACATCACGTGGTAAACCCTTGAAAGGAAAATTTTAAACAAGATCAACTCTAAAATAAATCTCAATGAACCTAACAATGCTTTGGAACTTAACGCAACACATCTAGAGGTCTAGGCTAGAGATGTGTTCTGACGTCATAAAAACTAGTAACTATCATTTTCATTGAAGGTTGGGTGATTCCTCCTCCTTGATACGACAAGTGCTAGGACGAACTTGTGCTCCCTGTACCATCACGTATATATTGGGAGACCATAATAGGCTTATATCCTTTATCCATAGGAAGCCGAGTCTACTACCTTATTAATCACAATGCACTGAACACAACATTCGGGAAGATTGACTGTCGTATATAAGTCCTTGGTAATTTCTATTTAATTTATCATCGAGGTGTACATTGCAGTTTTGTGATTGGTTTGGTAATCCCTCTGTCTAGATTTTCCAACGTAGTCACTTTCGTTCCTCTTCGACTCTTTAAAAGAAAAGGTCCATCTGAGAACTTGTCACTTCAAACTAATTAAAACTCGAAGGGGACTAGAGTCATTTTTAGCTTTTTCTCGACTCTTAAAAATTGAAAAAGCAAAGTTGTGTCAAAGTGACATTAAAATTAATTGAATTCAGAATAACATCCCTGTTCCTGAGTCAATCTTAGGTTGAGATATATGGAGACAAATCCGAGATCTGCCAACCAAGGAATCCCCTTTGAGGGGAATCCTAGTCCCTTTTCTTCTTGGGGAAATATTGGTGCTCCGTATATGGCCACATTGTCCCTTCCAGGAATTACAATTGGCCTACTAGTATGGCTATTCTCAACCTCTGTGATTGAAAATACCGTGATTCCTCTGCGATCGAATCAACCTCCAGTTGATACTGAAGTTGACCCTTCGCCTTCTTCTTCATTTGTTTCTCCCTCCCCTTCCTCCTCTTCGCTTCGTGAAAGTAGTGATGCTAGTAACTAGGTGGTTGAGAAGAAGAAGAAAGGGAAGGAGAAGAAGAATAAGCCAATTCAGCAAGGGGCCAACCATGAATCATCTGGTGAAAATCCGCACATTAAAGCTCCCAAAGCCAAATTTCCTTGCATAATTTGTAGAGGAGACCACTTTCATCGAGATTGTCCTTTCTTTCCTCGGATCTTGAGAGAATGGTCTCCCCGTTCGCACCATCAGCTATCGTCAACCTCTGGTGATCATGTTGATAGCACACCATCAACTAGTAATAGTGAAGTTCATGGATAGAAAGGAAAGGTCAAAGTTCCATGTAGGTTATGTGAAGGTAATCATTCCCTTCACCGTTGTCCTTTTTTGGATGAAGCCAAAAGAGTTTTAGATAACCATCCTGTTTCACCGCAGTGACTTCCATCTGGCTACAGGAAACTCTCCCCTAGTCCTTTACTAGTTGAAAAACTGACTGATTTAAATCAACCGTCGGTCGAAACCGCTCTCTTTGAAAGTGAATCTCATGAGTCTATATCTGACCAAAGTCAACCGGTCGAGGTGACAGTTGACCCAATTTTACCTTCTGAAAATCATACCATTTCTAAAGAGAGTGAGAATGATACCATTCAAATTCTCTTTGTAACTTCAAATTCCGATGAACTTGGTGGCAATCCACCCATTCCTTTACAACAGGAAGAAAATCCCCTAGCTCTCAGAGTTAATTCACCCATTTATCCAATACCACCTCCAAGTTGTCTAGTCACTTCCTTTGATTGGAATCGACTAGCAAGATCTCGCCTTCCTCCTCATGTACCATACCAGATCATAGTACAAGTTTACAAAATGATTGTGTCTAGCACTATCATAGATGAGGGTGCATCAGTGAGTATCCTTTCCTCAACTGCTTGGAAAGCGCTTGGTTCGCCATTGCTTATGCATGTTACGCAAAATCTGTTCGGCTTTAATAAAGGAACCAGTCGACTGTTAGGGATCCTTCGCAATATTACCAATCACTTTAGGAAGGAAAATTGTTCATCTAAACATGATGGTATTCCCAGGACTGTTAGATTATAATCTACTCCTTGGCCGTGACTATGTTTATAACATGGAAGCTATTGTTTTGACACTCTTCTGAGTGATGTGTTTCCCACATGAAGGCAAAATTGTCACCGTTGACCAACTTTCATTTCCCGGTCCAATCATAGCTCCAACTCAATCATCATCCCTAAATGGTCCTTTTACATCAGCGATATCTCTTGAACCTTCGTTCCATCCACCTAATTGCCATGAGTAGTTTGGTGAATGTAACGAAGCTTAGGGGGCATGCACCCTTGTCTATTCTATGGATGAACCTAGTTGAAAAGATAAGTTTCCCTGTAGGTTATGTGATTGGTCTGACACACCATTCACCTTTGTCTATTCTGCAGATGAAGCCAAGGGAGTGTTTTGTCTTCTAAACGAAACCATCCTACCTAAACTCAGTAATTTCCATATGGCTACTAGAGACTCTCCTTTTCATCATGCTGGGGGTGTGCAAGCCCTTTTTTTTCATTTTCAATTTTTAGTTTTGTCATTTCTAGCTTTTTAGTTTTGTCTTTTCTAGCTTTTTAGTTTTGTTGTTTCTAGCTTACGTAAAAAATGAAACCAAAAAACTGAGCATAGTTCCCCCACGGTTCAGGCTCGTTAAAAAATGAACCCACCTGGAGTAATTAACCTTTGTGATTACCGTTCTATCAGCCTTTTGAACCTTGGTTGTGTACCTCTCATCGCCTCCATTCTTTTGGTCGATCATACACTTTCACTTGGTTGTTTACCCTTTTTGAGGAATAGTTGCGATGAGTGGTCTTGTAGCCAACCTCTTCACAGAAACCACCATGTTTTGGGAAGTTCCAAGCTTACCCGGAACCAGTTGCTACCCTAGACACCACTCGTTCCTCAAAATTGAGTCTCCTTTAAACTCTTTTCAGACTCGTTAAATATGAAAAGATTGTTGAGCAATTGGCCTTTCCATCTCATTAAAGTGATTGGAAGTGCCATCCCTCCTGTATATTTTCATCTTTTTCGGACCTAAGGGATTATCTCACGAAAAAGTTTGAGCGCTTGTCTTTTTCGGCTCGTTAAAGTGATCAGAAAATCCATCCCTTTTGTATTATTTTATCCTTTTTCAGACTTAAGGGATTAATCTATGAAAAAGAAATTCTAGAGTTTTATTTTTATCCCTTTTCAAACTCTCTAAACATGAAAAGGACCGATTTATCCTTGTCGTTAAACGCCTTAAAACAATAGTGACAAACTTGTCCATTCTAGACAAGACCGAGTTTCATTGTCACTAGAATCGTTAAAACATAGCAATAGGTTTTCCCAGAGGGCAAATTATAGAACGAGCATATGTTATCCTCCTCAAGCTTGAAAAGAATAAAGAGGTACTAGTCAGCAATGACTGGGGAAAAAGGGAAAAAACTTGAAGAAATTTATGGTAGCAGGTCGCTCTTGAACATGACACTTTCACTCCATCACCATTATTGAGTCGAGCTGGGTTATTCCGTTCACTGGTCATCTCACCATTGGTCTTCCACACCATCCATATTTTGTAGTTAACGCTACCAATCCATCTCAGTGTTGCTGACATGTTCAAGAGAAGTCATTCAGTTGAGAAACCATAATCCAGTTAATGCCTCATCCACTGCAATACCTTCAATCTTAATTTTTCATGACCGCCATTCCTGAACCTTGTGTCATAAGATCGTTTTCACCTCTGGAAAATCATTTGCTTTGTTTCATGTCGTAGATGTGGGATACATTAAGGACCTCCTATGATGAGTCACTTATTTTCGGCATCAGCTCATTATCCAAGAAGTTGACTTAGAAACACCCCTTTACGTACTTGGAAGCTTGCATGCCTTAATGGCAAGTTTCTCACTTCCAGCGATAGGTTGACATCAATGACCTTTGACCAAAAGATTTTGAATGGCGTTCGACATCAGATCATATATTCACACCACATGAATTGTACTGTAGTACCTTGAGGGTCATTATCATTATTTGTGCTTCCTCTCACGTCTATTAAGAGCTCACATTATTGGCTAGTAATTAGGAGATGTCTTTCCATGTTCGACTTCATAACATCTCTTCACATGGATTTACTTGTACATCGGGTGAAGATTGAACGAGTTTGAAGACCCCAGATCTAGTTTCATCCATCCGGGCTACGGTATATTCAGGGATATAAAGACATCAAATGTACAAAGAAGCTACACAAATAGTCATCTGGACCAAGGATAATGACTCTACATCTGAAGAATCACGACGACTATCTGATCTATGTACATGAAATGAATTTATAAAGTTGAACATGGAAATGCCCGCCTCAGCTAGATCATGAAAATTATATTATGATGATGTATTGTATTGTATCCTATACAGGTCACCTTCCAATTTGAAACCTCGAATCCTCATGATAAAGCATTTCACCCGACATCAATATTTACGACTTCATGCTTGAGGGGGCAACTATTATAGACATATTTGGGCACTTCAACTCCAATCTTATATGTCAATAAACTAGGTCTCATCAACCCCTAAAAGAGTTATTTCATACCCTAAAAGAACATGGTCATCTGATTACATCATTCCCCAAAAGTTCCACCTAAGAAACCATCCAGAAATGGCCTAAACTGAACCATACTGGCTGCTACACGGGCCAGGTGTGATGCATACTGAGTGGTACACTGCTCAGGTGTGATGCATACTGATTAGGCCTTCTATGGGGTGTGATGGGCAAGGATGGACAAATGTCCGAGACAGTTTGCTAAGTGGATGTTCATGGGATCTTCTAGAAACTTCTCCTATGACACTTGCCTCTCTGAATTTGCCCAGGGATGAGTAAGAGATCCAAGAAATATCCAAGTGGAAGCAAATGTAACAAGTGGAATGACACTAATCAAAACCCCAAAGATGACTAACACCCTTGCACACATCTATAAATGGATCCCGCATCTAAGAGATCCAGGGGCTGGAATTTCGTGAATTGCAAGGAAGTGATGATAGTTTGTATTTGAGGAAAAAGCATTGTATTGTTGGTTTTATCTTGCTATTTCATGAGATTAAGAGGGATTGATGCTGGGAGGATGATGTTGGATCAAACAACTGGGTTGTAATTCTCCCTTCAATTTAATAAAGTTCTTCAAGTTTTCTTCCATATAATTGTGCAATCGTGAATGTTATCATCTGTGAATGCTACTGTATGTTCATTATATATCTGATTCTATAATTTTTATAATATAATAGATCAATATGCTTTGATGGTTCTTTGTTACTATGTTTCTATAGGTACTCCCCAAGTGGGATAAGTACGGGTAGGAGTTGCAAGCTCTGTCAAGGTGGACAAGCAAGGGATTAAGCAGAAGATTCAAGTTGGTTCCATTGTCTTTCTCTTATCTATTATACATAGAAGAAATCATGAATTACTTTAAACTATTGTTTCTAGGGTAGCTGCCAAACCTAGAGGTCTAGTCGTTCGAAAAGACACTATTTTTCCCATAAACACCTAGAAGGAGCAAAGGTGTTGCTCAAGAAGAGGTTACAGGTAGAGGATGTGTGCTTACCAAAAGACTAAGTGAGGAGAGCTTAGTGAGGTAAGATTGCAGCCAGGAGGACTAGTTGTTGCAAAGGCTTGTTGCAAAAGAGCTCACGAAGAAAGAAGAGAAGAAGATGACTACTGATATTCATAGCAAAGGTTCAGAGAGAAGCCACAGCAAAATATATGAGAAGAAGGATGCCAAGGCAAATGGCAAGAAGATGAGTCAAGAGGAAATTGACAAAGAGGTTGCTGAATTAAAATAACAACTCAATGTATTAAGGATAAGGCTTGAGGAAAGCCAGAGACTAGGTTGGGTCTTAAGTAAGAAGCCAGTAAAGTGGCATAAGTTGTAGAGAAGGTTGCAGCAAAACAAAGTGAAGTGGTTGAAGAGAAAACTCAAGGAAGTTGAGTTAGAAAAGGAAAAATCCATTTGTGAACCAGAACAACGAGAATTTCTGGGAGAAAGTGAAGATGAAAACTTGAAGACTGAAACTTCAAATGAGACCAAAAGGTCTGATGATTTTAAATCTGACAATTTGTGTATGGCTACAGATGAAGGACAATTTGTTGATATTGTCATCAAGAAGGAAGAATACAAGCATAATCTAAATTCTGTTCTGGGAGAAGATGAGAGAGATAAGTCTCATATGCAGTTGGAGGAAGATATCAAGAAACTAACTGAAGGGCTTGAGGAGAGTGAAGAATTTATGAATCATATGAATGATTTGGAATAGCAAGGAGACATGATGGCTGAAACATCAAGCGGGACCATAGAGTCTTATATTTTTAAAACTGATAGTTTGTGGATGATTGTAGATACATCACAGGAGCATGAACAAACTTTATAGTTTTTCAAAGAGAAGGAACAAAATCTAAAATCTGTTCAGATCAAGACTAAGAGTAGGCATCAGAATGATAAAATTGTCTTAGAGGAAGAAGATGACAGTCTTATTTCAATGAATTCTGAATAAATGTTGTCCCAAAGAAGTAATCCAATGAATGTAATTGGGGAAGGACAAAGATGGTTTGAAGATGATGATACAAGAATAAGACTAGGAGAAGAGTTATAGAGGGACAGCAAGGCAAAATGTACTGAAGAAGAAGAGACTATGTTAACTGAAAACATAGTGAAGGATCATCAATCCACTATGATGATAGACAGTTAAAACAGCCATGAGATCTATTGAGAAAGTTAGTGAAGAAGAAGAACATCTACTGAAAGATGTTAAGGAAGAAGAGGTCTATGAGAAAGAATTATCAAAAGGGGAAAGGACATCTAATGATCTATCCATAACAAAGGAAGGTATGGAGAATTGTGTAAATTTTCCAAAATATACTCTAATTGAAGTTATTGAGTTGTATAGAAAATTAGATTTTCAGAGAAGGGAGCTAGAAAAATAGAGAATAGATGTTCAATATAGACTGTTGAAAAAGGAAGACCAAAGAATTGTCATGAATGAGAATCATAAAGAAGAGAAGATGGATATGGAAGTTCAGTATATTGACACTGCAAAAGAAGGAGTTCACTACAGTGGACAAGGTCAGGAAGACATAATTAGGATAGATGATGTGGAAGAGAGACTAACAGACAGTCTCAAGAATTCTTTTGAGAGTTCAAACCAGCATACGGATGTCCTAACAGAGGAGAAAAAAACAATGTAGCAAACTAAACTGTTGCTAAAGGGAAATAAGGCACAACAGTCTT
This sequence comes from Pinus taeda, assembly GCA_000404065.3. NCBI lineage: Eukaryota > Viridiplantae > Streptophyta > Pinopsida > Pinales > Pinaceae > Pinus > Pinus taeda. Next base: position 8,651 of record APFE031123741.1, on the reverse strand, counting down.
ATGTTTTTAATTTTAACAAGTGTTTTGTGAATGCAGGGTTTGTTGCAATTGTTGGATGAGATTTGGCACAGGTGAGAAGCCAAGTAAATATGAAAGAAGAAGACTTCATGGAAGAATTTAGTCCATGGAACAAAGATGTTAAATTGCTGGAGAAAATGTTGAATAGTCATGATTCAATCATGAAAGAGGGTAAGGACGATAGGGAGGCAACAAAAATGGCAGCAAGTAAAGCAAGAGAAAGTAAACCAAAGAATGAAGCAAGCAAAGAAAAGTCAACATAAAAGATAGCAACAGTAACCTGCAACAAACAAATACGAAGCAGAATATGGACCAGCCTAAAGATATGTTGGACATAGAAATTGAAGAAATGTGGCAGCTGATGATGCAGCAGACCAAATGGAGGAGAATGGTAACAACAACAAGCAAGATCAATCAGAATTTGAAGATGATTGATATGAAGAAGAAGATGGAGCAAAAGACAGCAGAAGTGCAGCAGTAGCAAAGGAATAAAGCATATAGACAATTACAAAACAAAGTGTGGGATCCAGGAAGACCAAAACCAGAACACACATGATCAAGAGATCATGAATATTTTCTACTTTGGGAGTTTGATGCAGGAGCATTTAGCCCAAGGAAAATCATTGTAAATAGTAGACATAGGGGGTCATGCATTTTGGGAAATTAGTTTCCTAAGTCTCAAGTCAATTTAATATTTAGGCTTTAAGTATGATTTAATTAGATAATGGGAGAATATGTAAATGCTCTCAAAACAAATAAATGAAAACATGAGTAGTTCCATGACACTAGGAGTAAGAGAGCGTTTAGGAGTTAATTATATTAGATACGGACCATTGAGCTGATAAGGAGACTTTTCTATTTTAAAACAGAGTAAAGCTAGAGTGGATAAAGTCTTCCACATATATATGCATGCATGTAAGGCTTTAGGGCTTTATTTGAGTGATTTAAGCAAAGGATGGGATCAGTAATCCAATCCCAGTTCCATATAAACATATGTAAGCCTATGAGCAGAAAGAGGCCACAAATGTTGAGAATCAAGCCTGTGTGAAAGACCAAGAGTCTCAATTGTAATCAATTATTTTTATGTTTTTATACAGAGGGGGAATTTGATTTTGAGTGTGCATTTGTGTGAATTAAGTGTTTATGATTGATTATTGTGTGAACTTGTAGGTTCTGTAATAGTGGTTGCAGGTAGAGTTTAGAGGACGCGCAGAGGAAGAAGAACGATTCAGAGGAATCTTTAATGAGTCTTTGAATCCAATTAAGTTAGCAAAATGAAGCTCTGTTGAGGTAGCGGAGTGAGGATTCACTTAGGAGTGAAGCTCAGAGAAATTGAGCAGCAAAGACGGAAGTATAAACCCTTTGAAGAAACCAGAAGGAGAAGAACCGAACCATGGAGAAACGCTGAAGAAATCAGCAAAAAAAAAAGCAAGTAAAAGGGAGGAGCAGAGAAGTCTAGAATTGATACTCAGTAGCCATTGGATCTTCAGAGATCAACAGCTATGATTGAAATCACAATCACAATTCAGAGGTGTCAAGGGTCAGCGACAACCAACCAGCAATACTCCGATGAGCGATTGGCAATATTGCCGATAATTCAATCGGCGATCACACAATCAGAAGTTCACAGTGGAAGAGGTAATGCGTAGGTGGATGAGCAATATCCAATAGCGATTATCAGAATATTGAAGTTGGGGACCATCGAAGATCGGCATAGCAGAAGTGTGGAGTAATAAGTTATGGACTCGACGATAATCATAGTCGTGGTTCTATAGTTTTCGAAATCCGGCATAACATTTCGAAGGGGAATTTCCTTTGTATTCCCATATATATTATAATTCCTGATAGTTATATAGCGTAGGCATTTTAACCCTAAGCATATGTTAATCGACCCGATATCAGATATTAGAGTCAGATGAGGGGTGATGGCTCATATATATATGACCTTTGGATATTGCGATAGCCGATTGTGATTGCGATAGAGGTTTTAACCTCGGGTTTTATGTGATAGTTGTATGAAAGATGGAGGAATGCATGTTTTGGGTATTGCTCTGTTATAAATATATTTCTAAGGAAATTGTGCAACAAAGGGTTTTTTAAGTCTCGATAAGAGAGATTTAATGGAAGGCTTTTGTTAAAGTCTTATGCGAAGGTTATAAGAGTGGATGCAATCCCGATAGAGGACTAAGGTGGGGTGATTGAGTTCCTATGTATAGGAACTCCTAATGAATGGACCATGACCATTTATGGTCTGTCGGTTTGACTCCATTGTAGAGTCCAATGACCTGGGACAGTGTAGATGCATTATTGTGTAAAGTGCATATTGTGGGTATGTGCGGGCGGTGTTACTCTGGCATTAGTTTGCTAAGTATGGTTTATGCCGGTAGCTTATGCCATTAATGGTATCAAAGCAGGTTGGTATCAAAGCAGGTTTGAAATCAGAGCTGATTTGTAATTTGTAAGGGGAACTTTGACGTTCTGGAAGATTGTAGCAATTCCAGTAGAGGCTTGGAGTAAACAAGAACAGAGAATTCCTAAAAGGAAAGAGAAAGCAATATTTTTTAGCACAAGTTCTGAAGGAAAGAGGACTTGGAGACAAAACAAATGATAATCCATTTAAAGGACAGCTAGAATGGTGAAACAAGATCACGCTGAGATCTTGGAAGTGAGGTAATGTGTTCTATTTTAAATTAGGAATGTGTGTTTTTATATTAATGCACAAGTGACAGCAAGAGAAGCTATGAGAAGAATAGGTGAGTTCTTAAAAACAGAGTAAGGAGAATACTCTAAAGGACAAGTGGCAGTGAACCTAAAGAATCCAACAAGAGATTGGATAGAGAGGACAGTTGAAGTGTTCTCAAGAGAAAGTGAGAGATTGCAGAAGCCTAGAAGGAGAAAATGATCCAAGTGGATGTTGGTGGCCACCCACCTATCCCATTTGGACCCCCACAATTGTCTCTTTCAACATTTTCAGTTTCCTTAATTGTAGCACAACTTACTATTTTTAGCAGCTTTCGGGTCCTGAACTTCCGGAGCCGTTTTGAGGCCCTAAACGACGTTTTTTGGGGAATCCAGGGGCAACATGGGTCCATGCAATGGACCGATGTTTCTCGTTCCAACAATGATAGTGCTCAAATAGATCTTTCTAATGAGCTATTGTACGCGTCAAACGGAGATCGTATGCCAAAGTTACGACCCCGGGAAATTGATGTACCAATTTACCCAAAACGGGGCCCACAATTTGGCGTTTCATCTTCTAAGGGTCGGTTTTGGAATGTGAAGGGTTTTCCATTGTTTCTCAATAATAAATAGGCCTTCGAGCCTCATTGTAACACAAGTTCCGAACAGTTCAGAGACATGTAGCCGCACATCTCTTCTCAGAGATAAGCTACCATAGTCCTAGCTGGTTTATTTCCAATTCTGGTTGTAAGCATATTTCGGTATTTTCCATTAATGAAATGAAGTGTTATTTCCGCTGCATATCTTTATTTATGGTTATCGCATCTCTGTATTTATGGTTATCTCTGTAATCTATTGCGTTCCTATTTAAATCCGGATCAGCAGCCCAACAAAGCAAAGGGAAAAAACACCAACGGTCAAACAACTGATAACCATGTCCCAAATTCCCAACAGGTTATTGTGGAAGATGTAACAGACACACATGGTTCTACGGAACAGCCTCTGCACTCTTCCCATCCTGAAAAAGACCTGGAGAGCATTATCGAAAATATTCCCAGAACGGAGATACCACGGACAGTCATACATAGTGATACGGACGCTCCAAAAGGAAATACAGAGAGTACGCCCGAAAAGGAAAAATTCACCAGTGTCAATACCCGGAACCCAGTAGAAAAACCATTCAGCCTAGAAACCGAAATTGGAAAGCTTAAAATCTCCATTCCCCTCTCAGAACTGGCTAAGCATGCTGTATATAGACAACAAATTCAAAATCGCTTCAATTGCCTGAAGTTAGGGATGATGTAAACATTCTAGATGACACCCCTGAATTACTGTTTGGGCCAGAAGTTGACAGAAAAACATCATTCGGACCTGTTCCGCCTTTCTATATTAGCCTGCACATACACAATAAGATATTGCACAATGCTATGTTTGACTCAGGCACCTCACACAACCTCATGCCCAAAGCTGTTATGGAAAAGTTGAACCTCGATGTCACCCGAACCTATAAATATCTGTATTCGTTTGATTCAAGTCAGGTCAAATGCTTAGGCTTAATCAAAGATCTTTGCGTATCCCTAGTCCAATTCTCAAACAAGACGATCTTAATGGACGTAGTAGTTGCTGACATCCCCACAAAGTATGGCATGCTGCTATCCAGATCATGGGGAGCAAATTTGCAAGGATCCCTACAACTCGACCTCTCTTACGCCACTATATCCGTCTTTGGGCAACCAAAGAGACTTTATAGGGAGACATTAATGAAATATGTGGTAAGTAGTGAGGAGAAACCCCAAAATTTTCCAATATACTCGATCCATTCTAATATGGATTCTTTCATTTTGTTTAACGATAATGCAAGTCCTCCAACTCCTGACAAACTGCTACCCCTAGAACATGAGACCAATGCCAGCGAGAGATGAGTTGCCAACTCGCTTGAAATTGTCTCAACAACCCGGCCAACCAGCACAGGACAGGAGGAAAATCCCCAAACAGAAGTCACCATCTCATCCGCTCCAATTGCCCCTCAAACCCCCAACACGCGCCTTGGACCAGAGGTCTCATGGTATTTAGAATTTGATGGTGCAGTTAACAAGTTAGGAGCAAGGGCTAGAGTGTGGATTTACAATACTCACGAGAATCATGCACAAGGCCACGCTTATAGAATCAATTTTAGATGCATAAACAACATGGCAGAGTACGAAGCCCTTCTCTTAGGTCTCAAGCTGCTCAAAACCCTGGGGGCTGCCACAATTTCCATCCTAGGTGATTCGGACCTCATTATACAATAGATAAAGGGCAACTTCATCGCCAATGATAGTAGAATGAGAGCTTACAGAGCCGCTGCCAGCGAATTGCTTGGCACCTTCAGTGATTTTGAGTTGACCAAAATCGCGCGAGAGCATAATATTCACGCTCATAGCCTAGCTACCTTCGCTAGTACATGTAGGCTCCCCTTTGGACCAAGTCACCACTTCACTGCAGAAGTAAAACACAGACCGTCAATTCCTAACAATGTTGAGAGTTGGCAGGTATTCCAAGATGATGTCCAGATTAACAATTTTTTGACTCTGGAAGGTGAATTCTCTAGCACAAACATTGACATGGACGTTACACCAGAAACACAACAGTCAGCAGAAGAAGATCGCATGACCCTAACAGCCACCATGGCTGAACAGATACTTAGCCCAACTATTTTTGACAGCACAAATATAGGGCAACTGAAACAGTCTTGCTCAACTAAGGCAGCTGAGGTAGAAGAAAAATTTATGGACCTAAAAGGAAATGTTTTTCCTGGTGGCCTTACCCCATTGGAAGACATGTTTGATGACAACGATGTGGCCAGAAAACCAAAAATGGAACCTTTGTATGCCGCCATAGAAGAATACAACATAGGAACAGTAGAACATCCCAAGATGATTAAACTTTCTAAAAACCTGCCTCCTGACCAAAAGCCCAAATATGTGGATCTGTTCAAAGAATTTCAAGACGTACTTGCCTGGAGTTATGAGGACTTGAAGTCTTATGACACTTCAGTAATCCAACATACCATTCCCCTAAGGCCGAACCAAAAACCGTTCAAACAAAAACTCAGAAGAATCAACCCCATGCTTCTCCTTATGATTGAAAAAGAAATAAAAAGAATGTTTGAAGCAGGGATCATTGCGGCTATCTGATTCTCGGAATGGGTATCCAACTTAGTTCCTACCAGGAAGAAAACAGGAGAGATAAGACTGTGCATAGACTTGAGAAATCTAAACCAAGTCTCCCTAAAAGACCACTACCCATTACCTAAAATGGACCACATCTTGCAAAGAGTATTGGGTTCTTCTAGGATCTCTCTACTTGACAGATTCTCAGGATTTAACCAAATTCTTGTTCATCCAGACGATCAGGACAAAACAGCTTTTACCACACCCTGGGGAACGTTCAAATACGTTAAAATGCCTTTTGGGCTGAAAAACACTGGTGCCACCTTTCAGAGGGCAATGGATATCGCGTTCGCCAAGGAAACACACGATTTCCTTGTGGTTTACTTGGATGACCTGACCCCATTTTCCAAATCTGACTCGCAACACCTTAAGCACTTAAGGCAAATTTTTATCACATGTAGGAAATACGACATTTCCTTGAACCCAAAGAAGTCCTTGTTCACCCTGGAGGAAGGCAGGTTATTAGGGCACATAATATCAAAAGATGGGATCAGAATTGACCCAGAAACAATTCAGGCTATCCTCCAAATCCCTTACCCAAGAAACACGAAAGAGTTACAAGGATTCCTCGGAAAAATCAACTTCCTGAGGAGATTTATCCCCAATTTAGCCGACTTAATAAGGCTAGTGAGCAACATGCTAAAAAAGGATGCCAAGGTGAGATGGTCCCTTGAGGCCAAGCAAGCTTTTGAGAGTATAAAAACGGCCTTGACTCAAACACCTGTCCTTACCAGTCCTCAGTTCGACAGAGACTTTATCATTTTTTCTTTCGCATCAGAACATACCATAGCCGCAGTCCTTCTGCAGAAAGATGATCAGGGCAATGAGAAACCAATAGCTTTCTTCAGCCGAGCTTTGAGAGACACACCCCTAAAATTTTAGATCATGGAGAAGCAAGCCTACGCCCTGGTCAAAGCCATTACAGACTTTAGAATTTACATCCTCTACTCCCATGTGATCGCATATGTCCCTAACGCTGTGGTAAAGGATATATTGACTCAGGAAGGAATGGAAGGCAGAAGAGGCAAATGGATTGCTAGCATCCTTGAGTATGACATTGAGATAAAGCCCACCAAGCTCGTAAAAGGACAAGGGCTAGCTAAGCTAATGGCCGAAACAAATTTCCAAGCACTAGACATAAATCAACTAGATGATGAAGCGGAGCTGGCGACTCCACAGATCAGTGATACCTTCACACAGTCCCCTTGGTATTCTGATATTTGCTTTGTATTGTTAAACCTGTTGGCTCCCCTAGGATTGTCCAGAACTAGAAAAAGATTTTTAAGAATGAAATCATCAAACTTCTGCGTCATAGATGGTGCTTTATTTTGGAAAAATTATGAAGGCATTTTTCTTAAATGTTTAACTAAAGAGGAAACTAACAGCGTCATGAGAGAATTTCATGCAGGTGACTGCGAAGGACACTTATACTGGAAATCCACGGCGGAAAAGATCTTACGAGCTGGTTATTACTGGCCCTCTTTGTTTACAGATGTGAAAGCATTTGCTGCCTCATGCCATAAATGCCAAATCTTTGAAGGAAAAAGAAAACTATTGCCTCTGCCCCTAAAGCCCATTTCAACCGAGAAGCCTTTTCAACAGTGGGGTCTTGACTTCGTTGGAGAAATTCATCCCTCCTCCTCAGGCCAGCACAAATGGATTTTAACAGCCACCGACTATTTCACCAAATGGATTGAAGCCATCCCGTGTAGGCAAGCCAATGACTCCACCATCATCCAATTTCTTGAGAGCAACATCCTGTCTAGATTTGGCTGCCCGGAGAAAATCATTACCGACAACGCGGCTGCTTTCAAATCTAATAAAATCATTAACTTTTGCCACAAATACCACATTACCTTAGGTCACTCCACGGCCGACTACCCGCAAGGCAATGGCCTGGCCGAGTCTTCCAATAAGAGCCTCATCAATATCATAAAGAAGATGCTAGAAGAGAACAAAAAGAACTAGCACAAGAAGCTCACCAGTGCCCTATGGGCAGACCGAATGACCACCAAAAAATCCATCAGGTTGAGCCCCTATGAACTTGTGTATGGCATGGAAGCCAGGTTTCCTTCATCTCTGGGCATACCTACTATCAAACTGTTTCAAGAAATTCAGGCTGAACCGAACGACATGTAAAGAAGAATTAATCAGACCATTCACCTTCAGCAAACCAGAGAAGAAGTTTTCAATAGAGTTCAAGGTCTACAAGAAAAACTCAAGAAAATGTTCGACAAGAGAACCAAAGCAGAGGATTTCTAGGTAGGCAGCAAGGTCCTAAGATGGGATGCAAGAAGAGAAGACAAGGGCAAACATGCAAAATTTGATTTTCTGTGGAAAGGTCCATACGTTGTCAGCGCTGTGCAAGGCAATAACACCTACTTTCTTAAATCTCTTGATAACAACACAGTGGAAGAAGGCCCGATCAATGGCCGGATGTTGAAACACTACAATGATCCTCCTGCTTAAAAGAGCATATGGTAGTTGGTTTGTACATATTTGTATATATCAGTTTTGACTTTTTAGAGTTTATAATACTGGAAGCACGCAGAAGAAAGCAGGCAGTGCTTCCCAGTTTTGTAGAAAACAGCAAGAAACAAAAAACCAAGGCGTTCTGGCCTGCTGTTCTTGACTTCTCGCAGGGAGAAGCCATCCCTGAGTGGAGCCACTGTTAGCTTCCTGCTGCAGCAGGTATTCATTTTTCATGATTGGCATTTCACAGGCCAAATATGTCGTACTTTG